>JAJTUV010000718.1:600000-894144 GCA_021653895.1 Mastomys natalensis
TTTCCATCACAAGCAGAGTTTTGATGATAGCACTTAAGACCAAGGAAATCTGTCTCACTTTCAAGTGCATTAACAGCCAAGGAGCAACAGAACCAAGCACACTGTAGGTATCTCTCTCTAGGGACACTCAAAAGGGAAGTCAGAGGTGGTAGGCACAACCAGAAGGGCAAACAAGTACATGAGAAACAGCTGTAGCTACCCAATAGTGAGACCCATCCTCAAGCACAGAAGAGCGTGTGGACCTCAGCATCTCTGGAGAAGAGAACAAAAACTCATTACAGTGGGCCACCTGTGGTTTATCTGCTCTGGGACCTCTTTTCCATCTCAGATTCTGGAACAATCCTTGAAACCTTTATACATTTTGTTGTACATGCACTGGCTGTTTAGTTACTTGCTGTCAGTCCGTAGCGTTCTCTGATTTCATTGTTGTCTATGTCTTTTCTCAGGACCACTCTTCATTAGGAAACTCAAGGCATACTCAAGAGTGGAACTGGAGGGAAGGAGGGAGGGAGAGAGAGATGGAGGGAGAAGGAGAAAGATGGGAAAGAGAAAGAGACAAAGAGAAGGAGGGAGGGAGGGAGGGAGGGAGGAGGGAGGGAGGGAGGGAGGGAGGGAGGGAGGGAGGCAAGGGTGCTCAGTGATTGGAGCAGACTTAAAGGAATCAAAAGTCATGGCTTGTGGTAAGAACCAGTGAGCAGAAGGCTTTTGCTTGCTGCATGTTCCCAGCAACAACTGGAGGACTGGAACAGCTGTGTCACCAAGAAGTGTTTGGTTGTGCGGAGGCAGAGTATCCTGAGAAGCAATAGCCATAATCAGCCTCTAGATCCTCCAGGAAAAGCTTAACCTTCCTACAAAGAGCAGCGGCAGAAGCCACAGAAGGAAGTTGCTGCAAGAAGAGGTGATTGGCCCAACACCAGCTGAAAGGGATTCTGGGAAATACAGTTGTCATAAGCTTTCTAGCCTCTCCAAATGGAGGGAAATGAAGAGGATGAGAAAACTCATGTTGAGTATTCACCATATATCTAGGTCTTTATTAAAAGATTCTCTTGATCTAAACCTCACTTTCCAGACACTTCAGCTAACTTCATCCTAACTTCACCCAAGCCTTTTCTAAGATGCTATATACTCAGGGAGAAAGGACTTCCTCTCCCATTCTGCAGGAAGTGCCTCTCCCTTTTTCAATTACCCTTTTACCTTGTTTTAGGTCCTTCCCAACTTTTATCACTCATAATCTGAAATGTAATCCTAGACTTATTCACTTTCATAATTACCTTTTCCCACTGTTTTTTGGTAATTATTTGTTGGCTGAATGTAGAGGAAAGCAGCAGATTGAGTCGGGTGATGAAGGCTATCATGAGACACAGGATAGTTTCTGGTCCTCTTTCATCAGAGGAAACAGACTAAAAGGAATGTGACATTTCCAGGAGTTACAAAGGACACAGTGGCTGCTGGAGAGGAGGTGTTCTTGTTGGCGTATCTCCTAGGTTTCATGTTAGGGACATTTGGTGCACAAAGTCATACAATGGTATTAGGAAGTAGAGCCTTTGGAAGGTGCTTGGCTCAGGAGGCCTCTGTCTTTATGAAAGAATTAATGCATGTATTAGTGACAAGCTCTCTTTGGTACCCTTCTCTGTCTTACCTTGTGATGCTGTTTATGATCCTTGTTACAATACACTGAGAAGGTCCTCCACAGAGGCTGGGAATATGCTCTTATGCCTCTGTGCTTCCAGAAGCATAAGGACCATGCTTCTCCTTATACGCTATCCAGTCTTGCTTATTCAGTCACAGCGATAGGAAATGTATTTGGACAGGCACTGATGAGTGACAGCTGTTCAACCAGAAAGTAGGTCACCCATCCCCCTTGAGCAGCACCTATTGGTGCTAAGGATATGTTAGCAGCCTGGAGATAGGATAGGGTGAGCTCTCCCTGAAAAGGCATTGATCTAGGTTTGGAAATCAGGCAGTGACATCCTGAAATATGCAGAACATGTTAAGCAGTTATTCATACATCTGGAGTGTATGGCTCCGTAGGCTTTTCCCAGCTGGGAAGAATCTTTCCCTGGGCAAGCCTGAGTCAGTTTTCCCAGAAGGCACAGGAGAATGGTAAGGAAGAGAAACTGGTAGGCATCTCGAAAAGGAGCAAGTCTGCTTAGAGACTGTGATGGTCAATTGTAAACTGAACTTGCTGCAACAAAATCATCTGTGCATCAACTGAGAAATAGTCTGTATCAATTTTGCCTAGTAGTGCATCTGTAAGAGATTGGCTTGCTTACCTCACTGATGCGGGAAGACCCACCCTAAATGTGGGCAGAGCCTTCTGGTAGTAGCCCAAATAAAAGGAGCACAAAAAAAGGAAGATTTCCTTCCAGCAAGGCTGTCATTCTTCTAGCCCTGACATGTGTTGTGTGCAATTCTGAAAACCATACATGTGTTCACTTATTTATTTCAACAACTCCTTCTTGGAGCAGAACTGAGACAGCAACTGCCCATTGTCACAGAGCTAGGAAGAAGCATGGCTGAGATTCCTCCTTAGAAACCTGGTTCTAGGTCAATGCCCTCAACCACACCTACTGAAATGGCCTGAGGGAAAACGAAACTCAGGTGGTAGACAAAGGAAAGTCTTAACTCAGAACACAGTCTCAGATTCAACCAGTGGGGTTGAAAGTGATTCTTTGGTTTAGCAGCTGCATGTGCTGGAATGGGTTATTTGTCTAAACTTTAATCATATCATTTGAAAAGTGGGCTTACAACTAGTATTCATCATACCTAATTATTTTGTTGCTTGAAAGAAAAAACTTGAACATTCAGGGCCAGCAACATGTCTCAGTAGAGAAAGTGATTCTGCTAAGCCCGAGGACCTGTGTTTGATTCCAGGTGAAAGAAAAGAACAGGATTCCTGTAAATTGTTCTCTGACCTCCCATGTGCACAGTGGTGCATTCCCTAACACACACACATACACACACACAACACACACACACACACGTAAATAACAGTAATAAAATAAACATCTTCTTACCTGGTACATGGTAAAATTTTTACAAAAGTATGTTGTTATAAAATGTTATTGCCATCATCATCTCATCCCCTTGGATTCCAGCCATTGTGTGGTTATCTCTAGTCCATCCTCTAAGACTACTGCCTTTCTGTTCATAACATATGCTTTAGCCCATCACAATGACTGTGAAATGAGTAGATAGATAGATGACCCTCACATTGTGATTCAAGGGGGAGGGCCCAGCCCATTATAGGTGGTGCCATCCCTGGGCTGGTGGTTCTAGGTTCTATAAGAAAGCAAGCTGAGCAAGCCAGGGGAAGCAAGCCAGTAAGTAACATCCCTCTATGGCCTCTGCATCAGCTCCTCTTCCTGACCTGCTTGAGTTTCAGTTCTGACGTCCTTTGGTGATGAACAGCATGTGGAAATGTAAGCTGAATAAATCCTTTCCTCCCTAACTTGCTTCTTGGTCATGATGTTTGTGCAGGAATAGAAACCCTGAGTAAGACAATTGGTGAGTTGACAAGGACACTGGGAATATGACTAAATAAGAAAAAAAAGTCCTCCAAGGATGGAGAGATGGCTTAGAGATTGAGGCACTTGCTCTTTCAGAAGACACAGCACCCACATGGTGGGCTCACAACCTTTCATAAGTGCAGCTCCAGGGATCTGATGCTCTCTTCTAACCTTTGTGGATGACAGGCATGCATATAGCATACATACATACATGCATACATACATACATGCAGGCAAGATAACCACACATATATAAGAAACTAAATATCATCTCCAAATGCAAGTAAAAAGACAGTACCACCTCTCTTTCTTCTCTATCACTGTCCCTTGGAAGGGTTATGTGGTGGACCTTCCCTCTTTTCAGTTTCTTGAGGCATGATGGATAATATCTACTGTAGTGCTAGATCTGAGAAAGTCAGGTTATAGCCTGAACAGAATAAAGTTATTAACTATTTCAGACTCAACAGAGCCTTCCAGATCTCAGTCATTGACTTGCCTAGCAAACTGGGGGTATGGAAAGAGTAAGAGATTCTGGAAGATTTGGGGCTTTGGAGAAACCTATTTGGAGGCCAGTGTCATGACTGGTAGAATGATCCTAGGTAAATTCATAGGCAAAATCTTCCTGTTTTGTCAAGTGTCATGAGAACAAATGGAGGCTCCAGATGAATGCAGCTGTGGTGGCTATGGGGGCCTCTTTGGGTTACCACCGCTGCCCCTGAGCTAACTGTGGGCACACTACAACACTCCAGTCTCATTGGCAGATGAGGGAACTAAGGAGATCAGTGTTAGAGGAAACCTCAGTAAGTCAGCTAGCTCCACTTTCTGCTGCTCCTGATCTTCCTTAATTTTGCTATCTGTGAAACCTCTGAATTACTACTGATGGGAAGTTCTTCCTTAAAACTGCTTGCCTTTTTGCTTAAATACACATGGAAAGGAAACTGTATATCATTACTGTAAATGGAAAACCAATATCACTTCCTATAAATGGAAGGCAAAAAATATACAGGAAGTCAGCAGTGTTATTAAATTCTGGCTAGATACCACTGCTTGCCAACATTTGAAGCCTGAGGCTGGTGTTCCCTTCATTGGAAAGGTAAATTAGCAAATATTAGAGAGGTGTTAACTGAGAACTTGAACTTCTGTGACTGGAAGGATTGAAAGATAATTGAAAAGGGTTAAGTATAACATAATGCCATATCCGTGCTCCACCTAAAATTATCTCCACTGTCATACATTTTGGAAAAAAAAAAACCCTCACTTTCTTATTTTCCCAAGAATGAAATTGAAGCCCAAGTAGATTACCACAGAAGGACTGCCACATGTTGCCTTAACTATTTCTGGGAGATATAGACAAATATCTATTTATCCAGGTAGGACACCAATGGAAGACAAAGGGAATGCTACCATTCAAGCCTAGCCTGATGTCAATGGGTTATTAGAGTTGCTTAGAGGTTTGTGGTTTGAAGGGTTGGCTACAGAAGTATATACAACTTCAAGGAAGAAAACTCTCAAAGGAAACACTGCCTCCCCAATAGTTAATCACGTGTATAGTTCTAGAGTAGAGCAATCCTCATGACAAAATATTAATGGGCCTAAGTTGTGTCATCTCCTGTGAGTGATCTCAGCTGCTGAGGCTTCAAGAAGACAATGGCTATGTCATGCCAGAGGACAGATTTCCACAATACCAGGTCAGAATTCTGACAATGATGTTCTAGTCAATTAAGGGTCACAGAATGCCCACCGCTGCCACCTGCAGAGGTACATGAGCTCCAGGAATTCAATAAAGAATTAAGATTACTATTTTACCCCATTTCCATTGCAGTTTGGAGAGATACAACAGATTCTGTGTTTGAGTTCTAACTATGTTATAGAGGGAAAAAAGAGTGGCCTTGGGAAAGTCCCTGATGTTTTAAGGCTCCATGACTGGCAGGTGGCAGAGCCAATCCCTAGCTTCGCCTTCTGCTCACTGACCTGTGTTTCCTTTCTGCTAGATGCCCAGCCTCTTGAAGATGCTGGCTTGACCTGCTTTCATCTTCTGTTGCTTTGTGATTGAATTTTATATAACACACTGATTGAATTCTCTGGGAACAAGCTAGTGTAGGCCCTTTACACAGTTTGCATTTTCAAGTTCACCTCCTTGTTATTCTCTGGGAGGCATCCAGGAAAGGGAAATAAACCTTTCAATAACTTTCTTCTTTTCTACCCAGTATCAAACAAAACCAAGATACTGTAATAGTACTTGGGAAATCAGCAGATTCTGCTCTCACTAGGCCAGCTATAGTGACCAAGTGACCATCCTGTGTGTCAACAGATGACTTAAGTGGCTAGAGAGGCTCTGATTTATATGTAGTACAAGTGTCATGCCTCTACCTTCTACACAAGATACGTCTTCCATTTGCCTCTTGCTTTTCCATAAAACAAGTAATCCATGGCAGCCTGGAACTTGGGTCTTTCATAGTCTAGCTGATCATCTCATGCTGTAGGTGCCAATCCTTCAAACTCCTCTGCCTCCTCTAGCCTATCTTGGTCTTCTATAACCAATCTAAGTGCTCCTCACAAGAGATTTCCTGAGGGATCTTACTACCCTTCAGTTTGTTGTCTCGGTTAAGAAGGAATTGAGTCTTTGGCATCTTGTTTATTTTGACCTGTTATATGTATAATCTGGTCTTAATATTTTAGGGGTGGTGAGTTATTGTGCCTTAGGGAGATACTGTACTTTTTCTTTGAAGTGAGCATAGACTGTTCTGTTGTTCGCATGAACTGCAGCCTGCTCTGCTTTCCATATGAGGAACATGATCAGTACATGCATAGCTAAGGAATGTCTTTCCAACTAAGATACAATAGGAAGGTGCTGGTATGTGTGTGGTCCTCAGTGATAGAGTGCTTGTCTAGCAAGTAGCAGGCCCTGGCCCTGCCAAAAATTAAACAAAAACCTATGATGTTTTCATCTCAGATGTCAGGGAAAGAAGTTTAAGCTATGGTTATTTCTCTTGCTCTACTATATACGCCCATCCCCAGCTCTTATATTAGAGGAAATACCTTCTTTCTGATGAAACTCTTGCATTTGGGGGAGAGAATAGTTATTGTACTGGCTGGTTTTGTGTGTCAACCTGATACAACCTGGAGTTATCACAGAGAAAGGAGCCTCCCTTGAGGAAATGCCTCCATGAGATCCAGCTGTAAAGTATTTTCTCAATTAGTGATCAAGGGGGAAGGACCTAACTCATTGTGGGTGGTACCATCCCTGGGCTGATGGTCCTGGGTTCTATAAGAAAGCAAGCTGAGCAAGCCAGGGGAAGTAAGCCAGTAAGTAGTATTCCTCCATGGCTTCTGCATCCACTCCTCCAAGTTCCTACCCTGTGTGAGTTCCTGTCCTGACCTCCTTTGGTGATGAACAGCAATGTGGAAGTGTAAGTTGAGTAAACCCTTTCCTTCCCAACTTGCTTCTTGGTCATGATGTTTTGTGCAGTGATAGAAACCCTGACTAAGACACTTATGGACCCATCTTGCCAAAGCTTTGCCATTTTCTTCAGGCCTGCTGGAGTCCTTTTGTTCCTAGCATGGAGGAAGCAGGTAAGAATCCCTCACTTCTCTCCCATTCTCTCCCATGCTGCCTTTCTTCTTCTCTGTTAGCACCTGTCTGTTTTTCCTATGGTCTTGAAAAGAATTACAGAGAGATGGGATTGCTGCCAAGCCCAATATCCCAGCAGGGAGATTCCAAGTGCGCATCGGAGAACCTGGAGGAGAGAAGCTGAGGAGTTACCTAGGCTGCGATTGTCATGGAGTCCTGGTTGTCATGGTGACTATGGTTGGCAGAGGAAACTGAATGAAGAGAGAAAGGGTGGGAAACAGGTTGGAGAAAGAGGGAAGAAGTGATTAGGGACAATGGGGGGTGGGGTAGGGAGGAGGAAGTGAGAGAGGAGATGCCAGAAAAGCAGAAGGAAGAAGAGAGGAAGAGAAAGAGAGAAGCAAGAAGCTCTGTGGAAGGTGGGAAGGGTGAGAACAAGAACTGGGTGGGTAATAGAGATCACCATCACCGTAGGAGGGGAAGCCACTGTGGGCCAGTGAAAGGGGGAGGCGACAAGGGGGTCAGGAGGAGAGGAGAGGAGGAGAGACGCATGGAGAGGACAAGGCAAAGAGGGGAGGCAAAGATGAAAGAGCGGAGGAATGAGCAAGGCTGGGCGGCAGGAGGGAGGGGAGACAGCTCTGCTCTCACAGTAATTCTTAATTATTGCCTGATGTTTTCTGTCTCTATCTGCTCTTTGATCTTCTGTGCTGCACATTAAATATGAGCAACCAAATGCCTGAATCTCATGTTTGAAAAAAAGATGAGACTTCAAAGTGAGCAGAGGAACAAAACGAGGTAGTGCACCTGGCATTTTGCACCTCTAGTTTCCTGGCCCAATTAGGTTAAATGCAGTCTGAAATCACCTGCCAGCCTAGACTGCCTAACTTGTTCCTACAATCAGCTGCCAGGCTTAATGAGATCAGCAGCCCAGCCTGGCCAGTCATTGAGACCCTGCCAGGGCCTGCCTGGAAGCAGACACTCAGAGTGGATCAGGCTCTTGTGCTGGTGCCTGGCAACCTCCAGGAGATCTTGTAGAAATGGGGCTTGTGAATGAAGTCCACACTCTGAGGGACTGGGACAGCCATGTCTAAAACAAGTGGAATCATTGCCCTAATAACCTCCTTGTCCTGAATCCCTTCTAAGTATTGAGTTCCCAGAGATACCCATGCACATGCCCACTGTCCTCTAGATTCAAATGCAGGGGCTGACATGCCAACAATAGTGATCTAGTTACTCTTGACTCACCCATCCCCAAAGTCTCCATTTTTTCTCATAGAATGTAGGGACCAGACCCTGCTAGTGTCATATCTGATGGTATTGGAGTTTGCTGGGACTATCCCAGACTTCCTGCAAAGTACTTCTACCCAGTCCTTAAGACATCCTTAGTTCCAGGAAAGTTCATTTTCCACCAGGGCATTTTGCTCTTTGCCCTAGTTTACTCTACTATCCCTATGTGAAAGCGAGTTTTTGATGTGGTGTGTGTGTTGTGTGTGTGTGTATGTTTGTGTGTGCTCACATTTGTGTAGAAACAAGATGTCAATCTTATAATGTCATTCACTTAAATAGTGTCCACTTTATGTTTTTAGACAAAGTCTCTTCATTGGCCAGGAACTTGCCTATAGATTAGGCTAGGCTGGCTGACCAACAATCCCCTTGGATCATCCTGCCTCTGTTTCCTCCTTTCTGGGATTAAACGTGTCCCACTACTGCCTGGAGTTTTCCTTCATGAAAGTTACATTTTGAACTTTTCCCATCATCTTCTTGAAAGCTCTCAGATTACCTAGGTTATGCCCACCAAACGGAGAGAAAAGGAGACATGGAATAAACACATTCCCACCGGATTGGGGGAATTTTGATAGGAGGGCAAGGAGAACATCCCTTATTCAGTGTTTGGATTCAGAAGTGATTTGGATTTGCATTTTGGGGATTTTGCAATATTTGCATAGGCATAAGGACATATCTTGGGAGACCCAAGTCCAAACATGAATTTCATTTTCGTTTCGCTTATACCTTATGCACATAGCCCGAAGGTAATTTTGTACAATACAAGTAATAATTTTGTGGCTGCAACAAAGATTTTTTTGGTGTGGAATTTTCTACTTGGCACATTGTCTTCAGGGTTCAGGACCTGTGGAATTCAGATTAGTAATACTCCTCCTGTGTAAACGTTCTGTTGAAACTGGCAGAGAGAAGGTGGTGATTCGCTCAAAGTGGGACACTGAGGACTCAGTTGTAGATATTTAATTCCTACAAAACAAGAGAATGCTCAGTCTGTCCGTCATCTTGAGTTTGGAGGCAGGGAGTTTGGTGGTAGGTTATAGATGTTGATTGGCACATTTTGGCATTGGTATCTCTTTTCCCTCATAACTCCACAATCCTGACCTGGAAATGCGGCTCAGTGGTTATCATCCCGTGCCCAGTAGGACCAGCAGCAGGAGTGAAGATGAAGGTGAGTTCCTCGTAGCAAAACCCTTTGTATCAGAACTCCCCCGTCTTAGGGTTTTACTGCTCTGAACAGACATCATGACCAAGGCAAGTCTTTTAAGGTTTTATTGGGGCTGGCTTACAAGTTCAGAGGTTCAGTCCATTATCATCAAGGTGGGAACGTGGCAGCATCTAGACAGACATGATGCAGGCAGAGCTGATAGTTCTGCAACTTCATCTGAAAGCTGCTAGTGGAAGACTCACTTCCAAGCAGCTAGCACTAGGGTATTAAGCCTATTAATATAGTACTCCACAGTGACACAGCTATTCTAACAAGGCCACACCTCCTAATAGTGCCACTCCCTGGTCCAAGCATATACAAACCATCACAACCTCCCTGCCTTGGAACACCAAAGAACACAGCACCAGGCAACTTTTGCCTTAGGTTGCCTTAATACTTTCGGTTCTGTTACCTGGAGTCCTTTGGGAGGAATCATTTTTTTCAGGTTCCTCCTCTCCTGGAGCTATGTTTCCAAGGCAGAGTGAGCCACCAAGTACCAGACCCTTTGAGGATTGCCATCATTGACAAATGTTCTTTTATAGAACATAGATCCAGAGATGTGACATACATAGTCTGTAAGCATCACAGTGTGGAAAGCTGGGGAGGGAGAAGGAAGGGGTGTGGAGGAGAAAGAACTCTTGTTTGTTTTTCTCCAGCTGATTGCTGGGGACTATGTAAAGCTAGAGTGGAAAGGGGTTCTCTTCCGGACATTTGAGAAACAAAGATGCTCTAGCAGATTCATCTTGACTGCTGAGCTCTGGAAGAGATAGATGAGGTCCTACTATGACAGACTGACCCAAGGTATTTGTGTTTTAATGTGGATATCTAAGAACCCTGATGAGACTGTGAAAAGATAGAATAAAAGGTGTGCCCTGGCTCATGACTTGTCACAAGCTTCCAGGCTCCATCTGAACCCAGCACAGTGCTCAAGAGCAGGGTCAGACACCATGGATTACATCCTGGGTCTTCGTAGTAAGTAGGGACATAATCCTCTGTACCTTAGTTTCCTCATTGTAAAGAAGGACTATCAACTGGTCTATGCCATAGCCCTGTTGTGGGCCTCAAACCTAAGGGCCTGGTGAATATGATATATTATTTGTATCATTAGTTTATTTGGATATCATAGACTCTCATGCAGCCCTTTTTAATGGAGAAAGGGAAAATGGCTTCCCTGAACAAGCAGATATTCTGTACTTTGTCACTTTTTCTGTGATATCCACTATCTTAGAGTTATTATTCCTGTGATGAAACACCTTATTCATATCAATTTGGGGGAGGAAAGGGTTTATTTGGCTTATACTTCTATATCACTATATATTATTACTGAAGGAAGTCAGGACTCAAACTTGGAGCCCATACAGAGGCCATGAAGAAATGTTGCTTCCTGGCTTGCTTAGCCTGCCTTCTTATACAACCCAGAACTGCTAGCCCAGAAATAGCATCATCCACAATGGGCTGGACACTCACCGTAAATCACTAATTAAGAAAATGTCCTACAGGCTTGCCTCCAGCCAGATCTTGTGGAGGCATTTTCTTAATTGAAGCTCACTTATGTATCATGACTCTAGCTTTCTTTAAGTTGACATAAAACTAGCCAGTACATCTGCTGTGGTAGCAAAGGAGAATCTTCAGTTTTGATACATATGGGATCAAGTATTGTACAGGTCTAAGTGTTCTTGGAAATTAGGAGGAAACAGCCTGTCTGGCGTAGCACCCACATTTGGGAAGCTGTCAAAACATGTAATTGTCTTCTTGATGTCATAATTTATTTTTTAATTAATTAATTAATGAATTAACTTACTTTATGGTCTGATCTCAATTTCCCCTTCCTCCTCTCCTACCATCCCCTCAACTTCACTTCCTACCCATTCCTCCTCCCTTTCTTTTCAGAAAAGGAGAGGCCTCCCATAGATATCAGCCAGCCTTGGTATATCACGTTGCAAGAAGACTAGGCACATCATCTTCTCCTATTAAATCTAGATGAGGCAGCCCACTGGGAAAAACTGCAGAAACAGTTCCCACTCCCACTGTTAGGGGTCTCACATGAAGACCAAGCTATCCAATTGCTACTTATGTGCATAGGGACTAAGTCAGTTCCATGCATACTTGCTGGTTGGTGGTCCAGTTTCTTTTGTGTGTGTGTTTCTTTCAGTTGTGTGAAGCGTCTTTGATAATAGTTATCTAGGCTCCTGTCTGCAAGTATAGCAGAATGTCAGTGTCAGCGGAAGGCTCCCTCTCATAGCATGGATCTCAAGCTGGACTAGTCATTGGTTGGTCAGTCTCTCAATTCTGCTCCATATTAACTCCTGAACATCTTATAGGCAGGACAAATTGTAGGTCAAAGATTTTGTGGCTGGATTGGTGTCCCAATCCCTCCATTGGAAATCTCGCCTGGTTACAGGTTCTATAGTCCCCATTGCTAGGAGTCTTAGCTAGGTTTGCCCTCAGATTTATTCTTTGGGTCTATCAATGCCAGGAGAACAAGGTGGAGAGTGGATCAGCCAACACTAATGGTACTTATAACCTGGAATACAGATGGATGGGACAGACTGGCAATGTGGCTGAGCTGGTAGGTGTCCCTGGGTGCTCCCTAGGGTATACAATCCTCAGGAATTCCAGCTGTACCTGAGTCAGAAAGACACATATTTAGGTCTCAGTGCTGACTGACTATAGGAAAATAAGTGATTTCTTCAAGAGAGCAGGTAACTGCTGGTCCAGTCAGTCACCCATCACCAAGTATTCCATGTAAGGAAAGTAAACATTTTTCCTGGACCAGCAAATCCCACTGTAATTCCGGTTCTAGGCCTGATGGTTCCAGCTCCTCATTCTGTCTAAAGCACAGATTTCGGGATTGAAAACTAATTTTGTGACGTCAGCTGTGATGACAGTTCTTTAAGAAGAGATGGTAAGGGATCAGCTTGAGCCTCCTTGATTCCCTGGAGTCACAGAGCATTCTGCAGTGATGACTGGGTATGTTATTTCACTGAACATGTAGACAAAGTGGAGGTCCTAAAGGAATCCAGGAAGGGACAGAGCAGATCTGAAGGTGTCACTGCCATACCTCTGAAGACCCAGGACGGACGCTCAGCAGAGTCAGCATTGCCACAAGTTAATAAACACAGCCTCTTCCTCGCCTGTGCTCACCTCTTTTTACTGGAGTGGTAATTTGAAGTCTTGAATAGCACCTCAGGACACTGGGCTGACACAAGAGGGGAATGTATTTATGTTCACATTTGCAAGCCTGCCTTCGCTGGTGACAGCAGGGCTGACAGATGCCAAGATGAAAGCTGCGGCTCCATACTGCCTGGCAGGCTTTGTTGTATCTTCTTGGTGATTGTGACCAGTCTGACTGCTGATCCCGCCTTGGGCCAGCCCACTGTGTCTTCTCACCTGCCCCTGGTGGATTTTAAGTCTGTCCAGGAAGTCCATGCATATTCATGCTGAAGAGGCAACACCCTGCTCAGAAGGTTGAAACATTTGGGCACTTATTAATCACTGTCTTCAGCTTTCTGTGCATGTGGACAGGAGGACAGGACCAGATGGGAGGCCCCTCGTGGGAGGACTGTGGTGTAACAATGGAGTTAGCAGAGTGGAAAAGAACAATGCTTGTCATGAATGAAGATTCTCTAGTGGTCAGAGCACTGAGGTAGAGAGAGTGGTGGTCAGCACCCTGATCGGAACCCAGAGGGATACAATACAACTGGGACCATCATAATTGTTGTCACTCAATGCAGTAACAGTCTCTCAAAAATATTTTGCCCCCACAATGGATTGTTCCTGAGTATCAGATCTCTAATACGTACTCACCAGGACTCTTCCAGAACTGCCCTCTCACTGGACACTTTCAACTCTGGGGAACAGATATCCATTGCACCCTGAGTCTGCAGATGAAAAGCTGCAATTTGGAGGAGAGATCTGATTGGCTTAAGGTCATGTGGGTATTATGTAACAGATGTGCATACAAGTCTCATGGTCCCTGGCCTGCACTGTCACAGCTATCACAGGTTCACACATAGCACTGTCTCCTTCCTGTCCCTCCACATTTCCATATTCCCCAGATTTGGTGGTAAACTGGTTTTTATTTTCTAGTGAATCTTCTGTTTATAAGACTCCCTGCATTCCACTTGGCATGACTAATGGCTGGGAACTAAGTTGTAAGCTACTGTTTGGAGATACAGATGAGTAAATGATTCTACTGGGGACACTCTGTGTTTATTGTCACTGAAAACAATAAATACTTTTTAGATTGAATTTCTCCCTTTCCATTTTTCTTGATATGGAAGGAAAAAAAGTAAGTCCACTTTACATTGTCTGTTAGTTTTTTTTGTATTGTTTGGTTTGGTTTTGCATAACTAGCTAAGAGCCCCATGGCGTCATAAAATAAATTGCAAAAATAGAATACGAGGTCCCTGGACAAATTATAAGAAATAGCTGGCTTTTGTCATCAGGCCACCAAATCCAGATATTAGATACAGGAGCATGATAAAAAGTGTACTAGAGTAAGGCTGCCACTGGGAGAGCATTTGACCGTTCATTCTTATCTAACATGTATTAGTATGCAAAGGCTTTATTCCACATACCATGCTAGGCTCAGCAATTTAAGTAAAGAGCCATCTTCATAGGATAAGTAAGCTAAAATGTAAAAGACCATTGCTATAAAAAGAACAAAATGGAGGCTCATAGGAAGTCCACTGAGAGTTAATGGTACACATGTAGGTACAGTAGTCAAGAAAGTTATTTCAGAAGTAATGATGTATAAGACTAAGATGAGAAGAGTGAGTAAATGAAAGTCCAAGATGCTTTGAGGTGGAAGTAGCAATAGGCTCAAAGGCTTTGGTGGAAGAATCTGGCCTGTCTGGTCAGAGCACATGTGCAGTTCAAGGCTTGGCATGGTAAGGTCAGAATTATGTCTCCAGGGTTAGATTTTACCAAAGACACCAGAGGAAAATCCCACAAGATTCTTCTCATGTAAGACACATATCCCACTTAATATCACCTGTAGAGACTGTTGGGAGACCAGTTGGAAGGATTTTACAACTTTTTAGAAAATGCTGAGTGACATAGAGACAGATTTGAGAGAACAATTCATGAGTTGTTCCAGGTGTCTGCCTTGAGTACTGGAGTAGAAGGAAGTGCTTCCATTTTTCCTGAGATGGGTCAATCTGGAGAGGTAGAGAGTGGAGGGAAACTTCAAGAGTTTGGTCTCAGACATCTTAAGCCTAACAGAGAGAGAGAGAGAGAGAGAGAGAGAGAGAGAGGAGGAGAGAGAGAGAGAGAGAGAGAGAGGTCAAGAATATAGATAAATATTTGCAATTAAATTTCTAAGATATGTCTTACCTTGATGATATAAGTGTGGAAGTTTTCATCATCCAGAGAACATTTAATATGAGAAGAGTGGAGGAGATCATGGAGAAAGAGAGATGGTGACCATAGCAGTTCTTTTCTAGGTCTCTACAGACAGAGTGTGAACAATCATGGCAGTGAAATAGGCTGAGGTAAAGGAGCCAAAGGTGGGGAGTAAAGCCTAGGAGGCTATGGAATCCAAGGAAGTCAAGGGAAGAAGGCTATCTGGATTCAAGTAACTGGAGAGTGATGGCACAAAGTAAACCAGACCATGCTAACCTATACATGGAAAACCTCCAGACAGAGGCAATCGGTGAATCTACACAGCAGTCAGGTATTGGTGTAGAGAGAAAGAGCAGAGCACTGGCTTTATGGAGCAGGTAGGGACAAGCAAGAAATCTCCCATGCATCAGTCACACACTTCCTTATTTGGGAGGAGCTGATAGAGATGGGTCAAGGTCAAAGTCAGCAAAGGTCATACCACATTGCCTGATGACTTGGTACATGTTACACAGAAATATGAGCTGAGCAGGTGACAAAGCAAAGAAGTTAGGGCAGGGATTTTTTTTTTTTTTTTTTAGAAGAATAAGTCTAAGCTCAAATTAGAGTCCCAGAACTGGAGTTTCGCTAACACTAGACATTGAAGTAAGGCATATATAAAGTGAAGATGCAAATCCAAAGGGTAAAAGTAGTATTAGGAAGTCTGGGGCTAGAGAGACTGCTCAGTGGTGCAGTGTGCTTGCTTGTCCAGTGTTTGGTTCCTGACACCATGTCAAGTGGCTCAGGGCTAGGTGTAACTTTACCTAGAGGGAATCTGATGCCCCCTTCTGACTCCTTTTGGCATCTCTACGTATGTGCATACACACATAAATTAATAAAAATAAGGTTTTTTTTTTTTTAAAGTGATGGTTTGTAAGGTGGATGTGAATGAGTCAAATGTGCTGACATCAAAAGTGCTCTGTTCAAATAATTACTAGCCACACAGGAGAATCTCTGATGGCTTGGTCCTCAGGCAGAAATTCAACTGGAAACATGAGTGGTTATTGACCTTTGTTCAGATAATTCTAGGTAAACTATTAAAGGTATCTCAAATATAACCTCAAGCCTTGTGATTAAACATGGCTTAGCCAGAACACACTGTCTGTTACTCTGTTCACTGAGTTCCTTCTTTACATTGCCCACAAACGGCAACACCCCGATTCACCTGGTCAAGCATCGGTAACCCAGTTCTCCTCTTTCTCAGCACAGAAGATCCCTGGTTTGGCTGTGGGCGAATATAGTTCTTCCATATCACTCATTAGGTACTGAAAAGAAAGCTGGAGTTGGTCTACAAAGCCAGGCTGAGAGGAGAAAGAGTAAGGAAAGAGCATGAGAAGAGAGAGAAGGAAAGAGGTGAACAGAATGTTTCAAATGCTTAAAATGTTGGCCTGCACCTCTTACTAAAAATGCTTTTTTTTTTCCATTGTATAGTTTTGGCTTCAAAAATCCAGTGTCCATAAGTGTGTGGGTTTATTTCTGGATCTTTGATTCTATTCCATTAATCAATCTGTTTGTTTTTATGTCAACACCGTGATGCTTTTATTACTATTGCTGTGTAGTATACAGCTTGAGATTCGTGATGGTGCTGCCTCCAGAAGTTCTTTTATTGTTCATGATTGTTTTTTAGCTATTTTGGGTTTTCGTTTTTTCCATATGAAGTAGAGAGTTGCTCTTTCAAGGTCTATAAAGAAGTGTGTTGGAATTTTAATAGGAATTGCATTGAATCTGCACATTGCTCATGGTAAGAGCCAATTTTAGTATGTTATCCTATTGACCCATGAGCAGGAAAGACCCACCAGGTATCTCCATGACCTTGTAGTTATTTATTTTGTTTGAACTCAACTTGATTAGGAATAAATTTAGATGCAATAACAATTTTTGTCAGTTTCCTTTTGTGTGCTTCTCTGAGTTTGGAGAAACACCATAGTCAAGTTCTAGAACATTTCTCCTTTCCTATGTGTTATTAGCTCCTTTTCAACTACTGCTCCCAGAAACCACATATCTGGCTTCTGTACCTCTAATTTTTCCTTTTCCTGCAAGGCCTGTGAGTGAACTCCCACAGCAATTCTCTAAATTAGCAAGCACTTTGCTTCTCACCTATGTCAACCCCTGTGGCAACAACTGGCTCATTTTTACTGCTGACTACAGCTCTGCTAGGTGGCTGTACCACACTTTTTCGTTCACTGGCTGATGGATTTAGGGTGCCTCTAGTTTGAGGCATTTATGAATGAAACCACTGTGACTGTAATATATAAACTTTTATGTAAACACGGCTTTCTCATTTCTCTCATGTAAATAGCTAAGGTCTTTCCTGGATCATATGGTAATTGTTTAGCTGGGTAAGAAACTGAAGAGCTATTTTTCCACAGTGACTGTGTCATTTTCCAGCCCATCCAAGATATTAGAGTTTCCATTCCATTCTCCTCATGACTAACTGCATTTGGTGTTGCTGGTCTCTCTCTCTCTCTCTCCCTCTTCTTCTCCCTCTCCCTCTCCCTCCCCCTCTCTCTCCCTCTCCCTCTCTCCCTCCCTCCCTCCTTCCTTCCCCCTTCTCTCTCTCTTCCTTTAAGGCTAGTCATTCTAACACTGTATATAGCAGGATCTAACAGGATGACCGTTTAGTTCTCTAATGACATAATATAAGACATCATATAAATGTGTCTTTATTGTCTGATATATTTATTTACCTTGATAAATTGTCTATTTGAACAATTTCCTTGCTTATTTTGTGTGTGTATAGTGTGTGCATCTCTGTGTATGGCATGTGTGTACACATATGTGTGTGAATGCATAGGAATGCCAGAAGTCATGTTGGATTTTTCTGTCACTCTCTATCTTCTATTTGAGAGAGAGATTCTCGTTGAACCTAGAGCCCATTGACTTGGCAAGATTAGTTGGCCGATAAGTCCTGGGAATCTTCTTGTCTTGTCTAACCCATTCTGTGATGATGGGAATTTACTGCAGTAGCCAGCTATATATTGTGTGCATATGTGCTTCTACATGTGTGTGGAAGTTAGAGAACAGCTTCAGAAAGTCAGTGCTCTCTCTCTCTACTGTGTGGTTTCTGGGGCCCAAACTCACTCATATCATTAGACTTGGCAGCAAGCGCCTTTATCCACTAGAGTTTCTCAACCTTTCTAATGCTGCACTTCTTCCTGTTGTGATTACCCCCAATTGTAGATTCTTCATAACTGTAATTTTGCTTTGGTTATGAATCATAATGTAAATATCATATATTCAGGTATTCAGGATATCTGATAATGTGACCCCTGTGAAATGGTTGTTTGTCCCTCCCCCCCCCCCACACAAGAGTTTATGCTTCATAGGTTGAGAACAGCTGAAAGCCCTCTCACTTGGTCCAATGCTCAACATTTTGACTGGATGCTGGAGCCAAACTCAGGTTGATGGTAAGTACTTTACTGACTAAGCCATCTTCCAGCCCAGTTTCACTCACATATATATATAGTATTTGCTTTTATCTATGTATCCATCCATCTATGTATGTGAGTGTATGATTTAGTGCATATATGTGCACCACATGCATACATATGTGTACAGGCCAGAAGAGGGTATCATATCATCTTATAGCACAGGTGATTGTGCGCTGTTCATTGAGATCCAAACTTGGATCTTCCACATGGACAGCAGCGCTCTAACCTGTGGAGCCATCTCTCTAGCGCCCTGACATTCCTAATTCTCATCAGTAGCCTAGGAGGATTATAAAAACACTAAGAACACATTCATTTCTATTTTCGAGGACTGAGGGACAGAGGTGCAGCTCCTTCCATGCTCCTGCTGTTTCTAATGTCACGGAGTGTTAGAGCACATAACATATGGCGCTTGTCTGAATGAATGGTGCAGAAAGCTGATGAGCTAATTCCACTTAAAAGGACACTGTTCAGTTAGGTGAGACCAGATCACTGCAGGAAAAGCAAAGAGACATATGCCAAGGGCCTATGCCATAACTCCTATGGCATGCCAGGAACTGGTTTGGGTCAGGAGTCAGCAAGCCACAAACTAACTGATAGTCAAGTCTGACTTAGATCTAATCCTCTGTGCTTATGAAGGAGGGAGGTATTTAAATGAGTTCATTTGCAACTGATGAAGTGATGACGGGAAAATAAACCTTGAACCTTGCTCCGAGACATTTAATCTCTATTTCAAGATAATTCCACTTTTGTTCTCTAGAAATACATTTAAGAACATTACATTCAAATATTATTATTCTAATTGTATGTTGTATTGCTGTTGTGTTTTGGATATTTGTCAACAGGGCATTCATGTTCTCTCCAGTTCTATGAATACCTACTCAATATCCTTAAATGTACATCTTGTTCTACAGAACCCCATAGCTCTTGCTGTCCTACCCTTTACAAAAAGGTTTATTCGTCGCTGATTTATTTAGTTACAAGTTAGCATTTCTTTAACCATTCTAATTTGTAACAATCTATTTTGCAGAAGAGGAAAGTTAGCTTCTTTGCAAAGGATACATAAGCTCTGAGTAAGGCTTTGGGGATGGGTGCAGCACTCCACTGATGGCCCAGCACTCACGAGTATAACAGCAGCACAGATAGGACTCAGTGAGCTATAAATGAAAACAGACAAACAAACAAACATAGAGGTGGAAATGTAACCTTTATTCTCCTGTTGTAATTGTTGTCTGGGAGGTTTACTGTCTGCTAAACATAGGCCTAGTCTTGGAAGTTTCTAGCCTCTGGACAATCTAATCTAGGCCTAGAATGTCTTCAGCCTCTGAGACATGCTGCTGAATAAGGTCATCCTTTCTTGTTTTTTTCCTAACCCCTAGCTGGTTGGTTCAGCTCAACTGTTCTGGATAGAACTCTTCTCCCAGCATACTTCAGTCTGCCCCACCCCCATCTCTCCCACTCCCAAATTCCTCTCTTTGGCCTCTACGTCTAGCAATTTTTTTTTTCAATTTTCTGGCTCTTCCTCATTCTCTTGCTCATTCTGTCTGTACCTGTGTCTAGCTTGTTCTCTCTTCAATTTGTCTCCGTAAAACTCTCCTGGTAACACTGCCTCCTCCCTCTCTCTCTCTGCTGCTCTACTCTCCCTCTCAACTCTACTGCTCTCCATGAACTCCACTCTATTCCTGTACGGTCTTTCCCTTAAGTAGCTTTCCTTTCCTCTCTCTTCTTGTGAGAGTTGGCCATATCCTATTTTGTCAAATTTTTCTCTAATTTTCCACATTGTCTGCCCCTCCATTAGACACCATTTTCAAACATGACTGCTTCCTTCTATAAACTAACTTTACCTTTATTTTTGGGGATTAAAGGTGGGTACTAAGGGCAAGAGGGGTTAAAGGTGTGTGCTAATGGTTGAGTCACACCCTAACTAGAAACAGGTTCAAATATCCTGTAACATAGAGGACACACAGTTGTGGAACGGTTAGGAGTCAGAGAATAGTACTTAGAAGATATGGAGAAGTATGGGGGAGTTAATATGGTCAAATACCCTAGTAAATATAAGAAATTCTAAAAGAATTAATAAAATGCTATATTTTTTACAAATTTGTAGCTGCAACATTGTGGAAAATAGAAATGATGGAAATCAATTTCTGGGTGTAGAGACTGTGCTAGCTTTGGTTAGAGAGTTCTCCAGAACACTTTTATTGGCCAGTGTATGGGCTATGTATTAAGACTGGAGAATCATCAGGATAATGGCAGAAATCTTGGGGACTCCCAGACTACCCCAGGGAAATTCTCTTCTCTTCACTCCACTTCACCAGCTGAAGTACATATAAAAAGACTTACAGCTTTTCAATAAGAAGATTTTATTCTAAAACAAAATATGTCAGGTGGTACCCAGTGAAACTGTTACACACATGGGTCTTGGGGCTGGAACGACTTCTTCAGCTTGCTACAGCTGCTCACCTTGTGAGCTGTCTGACCTTGGGCCAGAAAACCAAACAGAAGGACCTCAATTTACTGTTTTAAAATAGGACCTATGTGCAGGCATTCTAGAAAGTTCAATGCATCAGCATCCACACAGTCCCTGATGTAGCTCAAATACTTTATCAGCACATATTAAACAATTAAATGACTGCTTGGTTAATCAGAAAATTTAATCTTCAGAAAACATGTCTCTGGATTGCTGGTTAATCAAGAATTTCTTTGCAGTAAACAGGTAAGAGAGGCAAAAGGGAGAGGGACATGAAATCAACAAAATTGTGTCAACTTCTTTGTTGTAATCGGAAACTTTACACACTCTCCAATATAAGCTGCTGTTATATACATTTTCATCATTGTGACCAAATATCTGAGTAGCAACTTAATGGAGGAAGAAATTATTTTGGCAGATAGTTTATGAAGTATAGACAGCCCATCATGGGAGGGAAGGCATTGCACTGGAAGTGTAAAGGCTGCTTATTCATATCTGGCTAGAACTGGACACAGAGGAGGAAGAAGAATGTTAGGTTTCACTTTTATTTTTTTAATTCAGTTTAAGATCATAACCAATGAGGTGGTTCTGCCCACATTCAGGTTTGGTCTTCTTCACCCACTTAAACCTTTCTGGAAAGTCCCAAGTAGTTATAATCAGAGATTGACGTACCCTATATATTTTTCCATCCAATACACTTGATAATGAAGATCGATCATCATACTGGGTCTCCCCAAATTACAACTATTTATAATTGCATCAATCTAGTAGAATGTTCCCTGTCCGTGACTGTTATGGTTTATATATGCTCAAGTCCAGGGAGTGGTACTATCAGAAGGTGTGGCCCTGTTGGAGTAGGTGTGGCCTTGTTGGAGTAGGGTGTGTCATCATGGGTGTGGACTTTAAGACCCTCATCCTAGCTTCCTGGAAGTCAGTATTCTGCTAGAGGTCTTCAGATGTAGAATTCTCAGCTCTTCCTGTACCATGCCTGCCTGAATGTTGCCCTGCTCAAACCTCGATGATAGTGGACTGAATCTCTGAACCTATAAGCCAGCCCAATTAAATGTTGTTTTTATAAGAGTTGCCTTGGTCATGGTATCTGTTCACAGCAGTAAAACCCTAACGAAGACAGTGACCTTTGACCTTCAGTGTCATAAGGATGTGTTTCTTCATCCTATATTTCCCCTCTCTAGTTGCAGAAACCCACATCCATTTGTCTCTTAGGTTCTCTTCTTTATATGCTTGTCCACCCATTTGGTTTTCTATGCTGGTGAGGTAGTGAGACACATACAGAGACAGACATTTATGGTTGACTAGGAAAATCAGTTAATATAACTCTATCAAGAGCCTTAATGATATTCTTAAATACAGATTTTGCTTCCAAGAATACAACTCAAAGACACAGACACAAGGAAGGGTAAATGGTTTATACAATGCCATGGTTGGCTGGTCCAGCCCCAGCTACTTGGGGGAGACTATTGTGATCAGAGTTACCCTATGAGACTCACCAGATACCATGTGATGGAGTCTGTGAACTTAATAGGATCCAGTGGGGTGCAGTCAGCTCTGAAGCCTGTAATTCTGCCCTTTCTCTCACACCATGGGTCTTGAGGACCCAGTACATGAGAAATTGTATTAAAAGCAAAAATTTCCATATAAACATTAGGGATTATTATCTATATCCACAGGATTCCTGAGTTTTTTAATCTTCTTAGGTTTGATTCTCAGACACCCTGGGGTTTCCTTAATTTTTTTGTCATAACTCAAGATAACTAAGCTTTAATAACTTTAATTTAAACAAATTAGTGACTCAGAAGCCACATTTTTAAAGAGAGAGCATTTAAAATCAAGTATGGAACCCTCAAATCAATAACAGTAGCATGGAGAGGTATAAGAGTTGGGGTGTGGTTTTTGTTTTTGTTTGTTTGTTTATTTGTTTGTCTATCATGCAAAGAATCCTGTACTGAACCCTTGTAGAGTCCAACAAGGCAAGCTGATTCTTCCATTTCCTATCTCAGGGACATGCTTAGGCTGAGCCACTTGCCTGAGGTTAGGTTGGGTTGTTGTGGAAGAACAGAGATTTGAATCCATATCATATCAGGCTACTGTGTTTTCTCAAAACTGTCATGGGTAATGGACCACCAGAACTGTTGGGTTTTTAGTGAGATGAATAATTTATTTATTCTGTCACTCACAGCCAAACACTGGTGGCTGTTTTTTCACCAGTCTCTGCCTGTGTGTATCTGAAGGTGCCTTTGTCTTTTGGAGTTATTCTCTTAATTACCTTAGTGCTCTGAGGTTGAAGCTAAATTGTGTAGAGTTGAAGACAGGACAGGAGAGAATGTAAGAGGTATTGGCATACACTCTGTTGCTGGAATAAAATACTCTAACAAAAAACAAACTATTTTGCTTACAGTTCAAAAGGGGATCCAGTCCATCATGTCAATGAAAGCACAACAGTCAGAGATGATACTGGCCTTATAGGCAGGAAGTAGTCCTCACATCTCATCTGCACAATGGAAACAGAGAGAAGGAGGGGGAAATGGTGGGAGCAAGGTGGGGAGGACAGTCAGGCTATCAGCCTTTAAAGCCTGACACCATTGACCTACTTCCTTCAGCAAAGTTTTTCCTTAGAAAGGTTCCATAATCTCCCCAAGTAGTTACACCAACTGGAAGCCCAGTCTTCAAATACAGCCTATGGAGGACATTTCTTCTTTAAAAGACTACAGTCATTGTATATGATATTGAGGATATATCTACTGAAATGATGTTTCTGCAGCTCCTGGAATCTTGAACTTCCTTTTGAGCAGAGGGTCTGGACTCTTATATTCTGGTCATCGCAGGAGCCTAGTTTAATGTTTTCTCTCAGTGGGTCTTATTCTGTTCCTGGCTCAGGATCTCTTTGACACCTACTCATCCTGCCCACAAATCTCCTTTTCCTTCCTCTTCTCAAAACCAATGAGGATGATGTTTTGTTGAAACTCACAAATATCTCTCGGGAAATTCCTCAAAAGGGTGTACTGTGTCTGCCATGAGGAGATCTTCAAGACTTTTGAATCCATGCAAGTTAAATCTCTTTCAATATGATGGAGTCTTTTCTTTGAAAATCTATATAAACTTAGGACAGGCTATAGCTTAGTGGTAGAGTTGCCTAGGACACCCAAGGGCCTGGGTTTGATCCCTCAAATTGTAAACAGTTGAACATAGCTTTCATTTATGTGAGGGCATCCAGGGATTCTCTACTTTAGTTGACCTGTACTCTGCTGTCCTCCAGCTTCTATGGAAATGACATTATTTTTGAGCCTATCTATGATGTCAGAGGTCATCCCAACAGAAAGGTATTTTCAGAGGAATATTTGTGATAGCATACTAGTTAACTTGACAGAATATGAAGACACTTATGAGATACGCTTTCATATACTCACAGGGCCTTATTCAGCCTTGGAACATGCATACAGGGACTTCATTTGATTGGGTTGAGATCAGAAGACAAACCTTAAAAGTAAGCCACTCCATTTCCTGGAGTAGGATGCTAAATTGCATAAAGAAGTATTGAGCTGTGCACAGGCATCTATTGCTCTCTTCTTGTCTGTGGATGTAATGTGGTCACCTGTTTCAAGTTCTTACTGTCATGGTGTCCTCATAATGATTGGCTGTATCCAGGAACTATGAACTGAAATAAATGCTCCCTTAAGTTCCTTTTGTCAGGATATTTTACCACAGCAGCAGAAAATCAACTAAGGCAACCAAGAATCATATTCTATAGGGTCACTGGAATCCTCCTTCAGAGTGTCTGTCCCCATAGTTACAGCTGAGATACAGTTAGAAGAAGCGAGTTTGCCCACTTGTATTAAAGGTATCTGTATATCAGAGGCTTAATATGGGAAGAAGACCAAGAAGATAAGGTGTGCTCCCTGCCCCAAAGCATCAAAAGTCTAGGGAGGAACAATGAAAAGCCCAATGGCAACTTAATGTAGTAAGCTGTGAGACTGTGTTATGCTATACCCAACTTCCCCCAGAGCAGAAGGGCCTATTAAGATCTATATCTTTTTTTTGGCCTGTTTTGAATTACTAGTTACTGCTATGCTTGGAATATAGAAGACACTAAACACATGTTTATTTAAAGAAAGAATGAATGAGCCTGAAAACCTGCACCTCAGACATAGTGATCCCATTACAATTCAGCTAACATATGTTAACACAAGCTATATGCTATATACTATATTTTGGCACTCTCATGAATATTTATCCTTCTCACAACAATTCCAAGCAAGTATTTTATGGAGGAAAAAATTAAAACTCAGGGCTAGGGATGTAGTTCAGTGTTGAAGCACCCATTTTTCATGTGAGGCTCTAGCATCAATCCCCAGCAAAATCGAAACAGGAAAACCACAACAAAATCAACAACAACAACAACAACACAACAGCAAAACTAAAGTGACTAGCTAAAGCCACAACCACGATGCATGAAGTGGAGGAGAGATTTGAACTCCTGATTCTTAGTTCAGTGTTCCTTTCAATATTGTTATATATTCTTTCCATTTTGCAAGTAAATTTTGTCTTTGTATCTTTTGTGTGATGTTCTTTTCTTTTTTTAAGGCCACTTTTTTGTTTGTTTTGGAGACAGTTTTATTTTTTTTAAAAGATTTATTTATTTATGTATGTGAGTACACTGTCGCTGTCTTCAGATACGCCAGAAGAGGTCGTCAGATCCCATTAGAGATGGTTGTAAGCCACCATGTGGTTGCTGGGAATTGAACTCAGGACCTCTGGAAGAGCAGCCATCTACTCATCTTAAACCACTGAGCCATCTCTCCAGCCCCTTTTCTTTATGAGACAGATGTCTCTTGGACCTATGAGTTTCACTCTTGGGGGTTCTGGACCATGCAGAAAGGTCATTTGGCCACAGAGATTCTAAACAGTCTTCCAAAGCCATCACTGCTGGGTAGTAAGAGCCAAACAAACAGGAGAAGAACCCTTCCTATAACAAAGGTGCATTAATAAAGTTAATTAGCACTGACCTGAAAATATTCTCCATAATAACCTCTTGGCATTAGGATCAAATGCAATGAAGCACAAGTAATAAAAAACTCCATTAATGCTTCCTTTAGAGAGGTTCTCACTGATCTCTGAGATGAAGAAGGAGGGGGAGGCTTACAGGATTCACTCTGTCTTCTTTAAGCCTGGATAAGAGATCCTGATGTGTGTCTCACCTGGTGTGCCAACCCATAAGCAAGTATGTAGGTGAACTGCATTTGCCCCCAGTTAGGATTGAGGGTAGCATTAGCTTGATTTGGGTTCTAATAAGTATCTGTAAAGATGAAAACAAAGGCTAGAGGAGACAAGAGGCTCTCAGAAATGGATGATAATAGACAGGGTCTAGTACAGTTTTTATTTTTAAAAATATATATATTTTTTTTTGTTTCAGTTAGTAGGCTGATTTAGAACAAGGCATCTGACCCTGTAGTGACCCCAGTGATCACCTAGCAAATGTAAGAGGATCCTAGTTTTGGAGTTGTATAAGGCTAGAAAGGAAAAGTATTAATTCAGGAGATATATATCTGAAGTAAAAACTGTTTGTGTCAGTAAGAACATTCTAGATTACATACCCTAGTAGGTCAGGGTAACTGATCTATGCCTCCTGTTGACCAGAACTAGTTAAGATACTAGGCATGGATATGAAAATCATTAATTCCTTTGTTGATCTTTATGGGGGGGGGTGAAAGTTACTGACATTATCCAACAATATCCATTTCCCAAAGATCATATTTTGCTTTTGAATTCCTGATTTGTGTCAGGCCTTGGCGGCCTAGGAGGAGGCCACATAAGTATGTATAGAATCTAGCCCTTGCCCTTGAGTGAGCCTCCAACTAGGGAGACTGGGTATATTTCTCAGTTACTCAGAGAAGTAAATAAACTTCTTTCTGTGCTCACTTTTCATGATGTGGTGGGTGTTTGAGAGGTATATTGACTTCCTTGTATCATCTTTCATGAGCTACTTCTAGCTAATTCTTGAGGACAGGACTGGTCTAGATCCTTAGCTCTGTGGCTTGCCTTTTTTATCTGGCTTCATGGGCTCAGTTTCTCAAGGACTCAGAAAAGCATTACAGGGATAGAGATATTCTTTTGGCAATATTGGTGGCAAATAATTTAAGATTTGCCTCCCACTTAACAAGAAGGAATTATATTTTTAATATAAAGTGGCCCACATGTTCATGTATTAATCTTGGGCCCTGGGCTTCTGGTACTGATTTGAGACGTTTTGGAAACCTTAAGGAATTAGAATACCAAAGGCAGTTCATTAGCAGTATCCTATCCCTGCCTGATCCTTCCTGTCCCTATTGTTTTCTGATTCCTGGCTGTCCACTTTGTAATATGTTCTACTTCATCACACCGTCCCTGCTATAATGGGTTGAATCCTCTGAAATCATAAAGATAAATAAATAATCCATCCTCCTTTATGTTACCCGTTAGACATTTTGTCCCAGCAGTAAGGCAATGACCAGTGTGGAAGGCTTGTTGAGGTGGAAGGAGACATTAAGAAGAAAAAAAATAAATCCCTCTCATAGAAAGTGTCTCTTTCATGTGACATTAAAAAATGCATACATTGATTGCAAGGTGAAAGCAATGCTTAGAAATGACAGGTAAGATAGTGAGAGAAAAATGCAAAGCTGGTCGAAAGGAGAGATGGGGACTCTGACCTGTCTGAGGACACAACTAAGCAATTAAAATATTTTAAATCCTGATAACCTATCATCATTTCAAGTCTTTATTTTATTGTTTTACTTATTCTCTTTATATCACACTCACTGTCCCATTCCTTGTCATCCCTTTCCATGATCCTTTCCCCCATACCCTCTTCTCCTCTGAGGGGCTGGGGGCTTCCTGGGTATCCCCCACCCTAGCACATCAAGTATCTGCTAGGCTAGGTGCATCCTCTCCCTTTGAGGCCAGACAAGGCAACCCAGCCAGAAGAACATATCCTACAGACAGGTTACAGCTTTTGGGATAGCCCCCATTCTAGTTGTTTAGAACCCACATGAAGACCAAGCTGCATATCTGCTATATATGAGCAGGGAGGTCTAGGTCCATTCCATGTATGTTCTTTGGTAGGTGGCTCAGTCTCTGAGAGCCAGAAGAGTTCAGGTTAGTTGGCTCTGTTGGTCTTCCTATGAAGTTCTATCCCCTCTGGTGCCTGCAATCCTTCCTTCCATTCTTCTATGAGTCCCCAAGTTTCATCCACTGTTTGTGGCTATCTGAGTCAGCTTCTGGGTAGAGCCTCTCAGATGACAGCCATGCTAGACTCCTGTCTGCAACCATAACAGAGTATCATTAATATTGTCAGGGGTTGGTGCTTGCCCATGGGATGGATCTCAAGTTGAAAAGGTTATTGGTTCCCCTAGTATCTTCTGCTCTATTCTCCATCCCTGCATTTCTTGTAGACAGGATAAATTTTGGGTTGAAAATTTTGTGGTGGCTGGGAGGTGTCCCTATCTCTCCATTGGAGTTCCTGCATGGCTACAGGAGAACTCTCTCTGAGTCTTGATCCCATTGGTTTGAATGTGAATGCATTTAGAGAATAATATTTGAGACCTACATGAAAACCAAGCTGCACATTTACAACATATGTGCAGGGAGGCCTAGGTCCAGCCCATGGAGGTAAATCTGTGTAGACTAGGTATGCTCCATGGTTGGTGATTCAGTCTCTGAGAGCTCCAAGGGTTCAGGTTGGTTTACTCTGTTAATCTTCCTGTGCAGTTCCTATCTCCTTAGGGCCCACAATCCTTCCGCCTATTCTTCTATAAGAGTCCTCAAGCTCCATCCACTGTTTGGCTCTGGATGTCTGTATCTCTCTGAGTCAGCTGCTGGTAGGTCTCAAACATCTGGAGCGGGGGCTATCCCAAAACATGCAACCTGTATATGGAGTATGGTCTTCTAGCTGGGTGCCTCATCTGGCCTCAATGGGAGAGGAAGCACCTAGCCTCTCAGAGACTTAAAGTGGCAGGGTGGGGGATACAGGAGGAGGGGGTACTCAGAAAACAAGAGATGGGGAAGGATTGTGGGAGGGGGTGACTGGGACGGGTTATAAAGTGAATAAGCAAAAAAAAAATTAAATTAAAAAAGGAAAAAAATAGAAAACAATATTTTGGGGAGAGAGAGAGAAAGAGAGAGAGAGAGAGAGAGAGAGAGAGAGACAGAGACAGAGACAGAGACAGAGACAGAGACAGAGAGAGAGAGAGAGAGAGAGAGAGAGAGCACATTCCTTGGTTCCTGTCCCTGTATGCATTGAAGTCCTCAAGTCCTACCTACATGGTTTGTAAATAGCCTTTTCCATTCTCCATGTCATCCTCAGTCCACTACATTATCACAGTTGCTACAAATGTAGGCCTTGAATAATTCCTGGAAGTTCAGGTCCCATGAAATCTACCACCATTCTGTTTTTGGCCTTTTTTCCATTGACACCAGGCTTACTGTTTCTTGGACATTCCATCAGAATTAACAAATCCCACAGCGTAAACATTGTTCTATGGTTAACCTGAAAAATCCCATAGTTTGTGGGAATTACCTGTTTAGCTGTTCGTATTTGCTGCTTGAACTCTATAGATGTTGATATTGTAGTAATAACACTAACCATTAAGGAAGTGATTATTATATCATCTTATATGTAGCTTTTCTTGATATATAGATATAGATACAATATATATGATACTACATATACACACATATATATGATATGTATTCAGTATTAGGAATTGAACCTGAGGCCTCAATTATGGTAGGCCAACATATAACTTATGAGGTCTATCTGCAGTTCTTTTTCATTTTTATTTTGAGACAAGGTTTCACTACATTTCCAGGCTGGTCATGAACTTACTCTGTATCCTAGGCAGCTGTTGAATTTGTGTTCCTTCTAATTCAGTCCCCTGAGTAGCTCAGATTATAAACCTGAGTCACTGAACTTGGCTTCGTTCAACGTTTAAAAGTAGGTAATGCTGTTAGAATAGACATTGTGACTTCAAAGCTGTGTTCTAGAGCCCTAAGCTATGATTGGTTCTTCAGAACATCTGGTGAGCATAGACTGGCCCCAGCCATATATACTGGGACCTGGTCAATACTATCAGAAGGCAAGGAATAATATCACTGAAACAGAAGGCAAGTGAAAGTGAGGGACACAGGAAAGGAGAAAATTACTCTGGATAGATGAGCCCATGATCAAAAGCATGGAAAGAACTTTCATAAAGAGTCCTGGAGTGTTTGTTCTGACTCACCCTTGACCTTCTGGATCAATGTGGAGGAGGTAGCCCCAGCGGTACTGGGAAGGTCTTCCCTCCTTCCCCAAATGCCTTCCTTGGCTGCTTGATGGTGCCTGAAATTGTACCATAATAGCCTAATTCCTTTAGCTTTGGCTGCTATTCCCCTGTTAAAATGCAAATACTCTGGGGAGAGGCAAGTTATTAAACTTTATTAGACTTTTATATCTCATGGTGAATTTATCGATCAGACCCTTCTCCTTAGAAATGGCTGGGATAAGGAAGAAAGATGGAGGTAGTTTAAAAAGCCCAGGCTCTGGGGAATAGGGTCACTTAGAAGGCCATGGGTGGAGGAGCAGGGGCTTAGGAAGGATTGATGGGGGTTTGGAAGCCCTGAAAGCAAATATTTTCCATGTGTTCTAGCATGTATGGCCATAAGCAATAGTGCCTGTGGTTTAGATTGGTGGAAGTTGGGGCCATAGGACCATTTCTCAATCAAGACAGAGCTCTTAATTCTCCTTAGTACCCTTCCTGGCCTCTGACATATATGAGACAGCTGTGCTGTACCCCCATGGGTACAGAGCTTTTTCATACATATGTACCCTCTGATCTCTCCCAGTAGTGTCCCTGGATCTGCATCTAATCACCTCAGGCCTATGGATGAACCTGGGTAGTAGTGTATCGTGATAGGTTTTTGCTTTGTTTGTGGCACTCCTCTAGTTCCTATGCTACAGAGGTGACACCTAAGCTTGGTCCTCTATCCTGTCACAGATATAATCCTGAAGTCCTCATTTGTTGTCCTTCCATTGCCCAGACTATGGTGAGAAATGGATTAGGAGACAAAGCTGTGTTTAAAGACACATTGGGGTTTTGAGAACAATATTATTTTATGTGTTTTCAAAACACTTTGTTCTGCCTTCAGATTTATGGGATGGCCTTTATTACTTCAATAAAATATTTAAAACAAAAATAGGAGAGGAAGCCTGAGGTTATCAGCCTCCATTTCTCTGGAGCCAGCCCATGAGCAAATACTCCTCAATCTCATTCCTGCAGAGACCTGGGGAGCCTTCGCTACCGTGAGAATGAGGAGTTAGGCAAGCCTCCACTTCAGACTGCAGCTTTATTTTATAAATGGGGTTTGAGGACAAGGGAAAGAGAGGGGAAATGGATGGATACTATCGGGGGGAGGGTGTATTTGTTCTGTTGTTGTTACTGTTCATTGATTCATTATGGTGTATTTGTACCTTACTCTTTGAAATCAAAACAACACACAATAGCATTTTACATGGGATGGAATGTGATTGTTATAATTACTACTGGCAATGAGACAGCAGTTTTGTGGGCAGAACTGAACTAATTGTCAGGATGCCTAGGCTCTCAAACACTGTCACCATAAGCTATGGAGCTCTGGGGGAATTGGCACCTCCCCCACAGGCAACACCTTTCAGTCATTTACAGGTAATCACTGGATGTCTACTATCAGTGGTATAGGGCACCCTGGTCTTCTGATGAACAACAGAAGTAGACAAAAATAGCTTCTTCCCAATCTAAGATCCAGTAAAAAGGCTAATTTTAGTGGTTGGAAAACTGTGGATATTTACTAGCAAAAGAATACCTGAGAAGTAGCTAATGAAATTCCCAATTGCAAAGGTCATAAAACCCTACAGTGGGTGGTAGGTAGCAAACTGTGCCCGACCCACTTGACAGCTGAGGGTGTGTGCTACAGGTTCTGGCTTCCTTATAATTCAACTGATAGACTCAAATAAATTTTGCTTTTTTTCCAGTGGGTTTACTCTTCTTGCTGTAAAGACAAATGGCTCTGTTGAAGGGATTGGTCCCAGGAAGACTATGAGAAAAATCCAGGTGTCTCCATCCAAGTTCATATTTAGACATCTTTTCCTCTCCTCCCTACCTGCCTGCTTGCCAGGGAGGGGGAATTTTCATCTACCATTCTCCCAGGCACTCTTCTAAGCATCTGTCCTATGGCCTGTCTCCCTGAGAAGTGTATTAGTTACTTTTCTGGCTTCTATGATAAATGACTCTGACAAAAGCAACTTCAGGGAGAAAGTGTTTATTTCAGCTCATGGAGGGTTCCGTCTATCATAGAGAGAAGGTTCTGGGGTAGGAGCTTGAGGGAGCTAGTCCTGTTTTGTTTGCAGAGTGCTGTTTGCTCATGCTTGGCTAGCTTGGTCCTTCAGAAAAGTGATTTGACTTATTTATGTGTGCTAGTGTTTCACCTGCGTGTATATCTGTGTGCCACATGCATGTAGTGCCTACAAAAGTCAGGTGAAGGTATTGGATACCCTAGAACTAGAGTCATAGATGATAGTGAACCACTGTGTGTGTGCTGGGAACTGAACCCAGGTCCTCTGCAAGAAGAGCTCTTAACTACGGAGGCATAGCTCTAGCCGCAGCTTGTTCTGTTTCTTGCAGTCCAATCCCTGGGAATGTTGCCACCCACTTTTGGGATGAGTGTTCTGGGTTCTAATAACCTAATCTAGATAATCCCTTTATGTGGGAATAGGATTGAGGATGGGGATAGGGGAGTCGGGGGAGGATAGGGTGGAGTGGGGTGGGGGAGGGTGTGAGAGGTGACAGAGTCATATGACAAATCCCTGGAATCAGACTCCAGGACCAATATCAGGGTGCAGATTTGAGTTTATTGTCCAGCAGTGTCTGAGTCAATTCCAAGCCTCTAAATCCTTGGCCAAACTTATCTTGCTGTGTGATTACCATGCCCCAGTTAAAGCTCTGCCTGATGAGTTAACTCAGAAGGAGCATTGTCACCTGTTAGGATTCCCATGAAGATGGGGAAAGCAGCCAGCCACTGTCCTGGCCTTGCTTCCCTTTTGCTATCACTCTGGTGTTTGGGGAACCATCTTAGATCTGATGCCATGTTTGGCAGACTCTTTGAGGAGTCGTAGGAGCCTGTGGCACCTTGCTCTCCATCCTAGTTTGTCCCTCACATACTTGACTTCCACATCCCCCACACCTTTACAAACGTATCAGGGACTAACATAATCTAGATAGTTACTTGCATATGTGCTTGGAGGTTTGTCTCCTAGATGATGGTCCATCATGTCAAATTGACAATATTAAGTTTCATAAGGATACCCACAGGTTGATTCCCCTTCTGCCAGGTTGTCATAGATTTGGTCCCAGATACCACTGGCAATACTGTTCCTCATCATCTCAGTTCCTTCAGATTAGACTTACTTATCTCGAAGTTGCTTGCAAGGGCAAGGATATCATCCTCTATTATGATGCACCAGGATCCTTTGAGTCATGAGTCATTGACCATACACATATTTGTAGATGAGAAATAATTACTGGGAAAGACTGATCCTGCCAAGTTCCCATGAAATAGGACAGCACGGAGAGTTTCATGCTGTCATCCTCAAGTATGACAACCATTGCTGAGTCCATATTGTGTCTAATGTGCAGTTACAGAAATTTGTACTCATGTCAGCTCTGTATGAAAGAGGATGGGGTAGTCTAAACAAACACACAGAGAAACAAATGGATCATTATGTTGTCACTGTACACATTCTATATAAGACTTCAGTATCATCCCACCTGATTGCTCAAAAACAGATATCTATTTGGGAAACTTTATCATCAATAAAGTTGAGAGCTGGACACTGGGCTTGCTGAGTAGTTTGGAGTAGAAGTTAGTATGAAGGGATATTCTGCTATTTAAGATTGTGCCAACTTGCAATGAGTTTGAAATTGGTTGTTCTAACACTGCTTTCAGACTCCTGGATGACCTTTGGCTCTGCCTTGGGCTGTCAACCTAAGAAACTACTTTATCATGCCTTCATATGATTGTATTTGTGCAAAACTGGGCTCAAAAGTCCATTTAAATTAAAAGGGTTTTAAAAGATCTGAGAAGCAAGACCCTGGGAAAATAGGCATCAGTATTGTAGACTTCTGGTTCTCTTTATTTTGGGGAGAAGGTCATAGCCAGTTTGAGGTGGACACAGATTATCTTTCAGAGAAAGTCAAGACCTGATGTTACTTGTGACTTCTGGTGAAAATCACATCATATGTGCTGGCTAGCTTTATGTCAACTTGACACAGGCTAGAGTCATTTTGGAAGAGAGCATCTCAAATTTGAGAAAATGATCCCACAAGATTGGCCTATGGGCAAACCTGTGGTACCTTTAGTTGATTGATGGTTGATGAGGAAGTGACTAGCTCACTGTGGGCAGTGCTATCTGTCCCTGGACTGGTGGTGGTTTTGGGTGCTATAAGAAAGCAGGCTACATAAGTCATGGGAGCAAGCCAGTAAACAGCATTCCTCCATGGCCTCTGCATAAGCTTTTGCCTCCAAGTTTCTACTCTGTTTAAGTTCCTGCTATGACTTCCTTTAGTGTAATTTGTGAGGTTTATCAGAATGTGGTATGTGACAGAGCATGCAAATGACTGGAGCCAGAAAGAGGTTGTGATGAATGGGTCATTTACCACAGTGCCTCACCCTTTGCAAGAGATAGACCCTGTCATGGTCTTGGGATAGAAAGTACCTTCTCATCCTTTGACTGGGGAACTCAGTCATGGATCTTGCTTTGGTCCAAGGGATGCTGGGAAATGTAATAATGGTACCAGGATGTTAATATATGCTTGGATAGTTGATTCTATCTTCTGCTACATCCATTAGAGAATGCCCTAGCAAGCTTATTAGTTGCAGGAGAATGAGGAGAAATGTGTGGATCTGCAGCTCCCACTCTACCATAGTAGCAGGAAGCTACACAGGAATTGGAAAGCCTGTGAAAGAGATTAATACTTATTATTATTCACCATTTATTATTTTGTGAATTTTTGTACAAAGTCACACTTCTGGGGTTAGGGAATCTTATTTCCATACACTTCTCCCTTGTTCACAGAGATAGTCTAGGTATCTTCTGCATGCTAATCTTTGTTGAGAAATAAAGGCTTAAGACGAGACTCCTGACTTCACAGGTGTTAGCTTCTCTGTCAGTTGCTTTTCTCAATTCTGTTTCCATATACCTGATAAGAAATGACTTTAGAAAGGACTTATTCTGACTTACAATGTTAGGAAACACATTATATGACAGTGAGGTGGGGGGGAGGCATGGTAACAGCAGTTCTGTGGGGTGGGTAGCCCCTTACATTGCATCTGCACTATGGAAATGGGACTAAGGTATAATGCTTCAGTGTCTTTTCAAAGCTTTTTGAAGAACAGCTCTGCCTTCTACAGGTTCCCCAAACTTCCCAAATGGTGTCATCAGGTAGGGATCAACTACTCAAACCCATGCGTCTATGTGGAAGAGTTCACAGTCAGACCATAATACCATTCGGAAGACTAATGAAGTAAATACTCCAGTCCAAGAAGGCGTCTCCCTACAGCCAAACAGTGGATAGAGCTTGGGGACTCTTATGGAAGAATAAAAGGAAGGATTGAGGGACCCTCAAAGGGGATGGGAACTCCACAGGAAGACCAACACAGTCAACTAACCTGGTCCCTTGGGGCCCTCAGAGTCTGAACCACCAACCAAAGAACATACACGGGCTGGATCTAGCCTCTTGCTCATACATAGCAGATGTGCAGCTTGACCTTGTGAGTCCTGAACAACTGTTGTACAGGCTATTCCAAAAGCTGTTGCATATATGTGGGATATGTTCTACTAGCTGGGCTGCCTTGTCTGGACTCAGCGGGAGAGGAAGCAACTAGCCTAGCAGACACTTGAAGTGCCAGTGTTAGGTGGATACCCAGGAGGTCTCCCACTAGCTCAGAGGGGAAGAGGATGGGGGATGGGGGAAGGATTGTGGGAGGGGGTGACTGAGAGGGGTAGTGAGTGAGATGTAAAGTAAATAAGTAAAAAAATAAACTTAAATTAAAAAAGAATAAGGGTGTCTCATCACAAATCCACCATGGTAATTCTAGTCTTCAGCTGACTGTGTTAGACAGATCTCCCCACCTTTTCTATCTTGGCATGCCTATGTATGTTGACTCTGGGAGTTCTAATAAACAGCAATATAACTAGATGTTTGCTTTAGGTTCACACCTCCTCCCTGGACATATATTCTACACAAACTGACTAAAATGAAGGAAAGCTTCTTTTGTTAACCTGGCTTTCACAGCAGAACCAACACATTTTAAGGGTGAGTTTCTAAAACAGATCTCCACTTCATTTCTCAGTCATGGGTGACAGAAGGCCTAATTAGTTCAAAGGTCACCACATTCTTTCCCATCTACCTGCTAACTGTCAATCTAAATGAGGGGCAATGTGTTGTGATCACCAGGCTCAACTCTGGAGAGAGAGCTGAGCCTGGTGCTCACATTTTATCTGATTTTACTGAGGATGATGGGCATGCTGCCTAAAATTTCTCTTATGTTGCTATGCTCTTTAAAATGGGGAAAATTTCTACCCCGGTGGGTGTTGTGAGGGTTTGAGAAATTGTATATGTAAAGGGCTGGCTTGTACCCTGCTTGTCCTCTAGTCCCAATTTATATGAAGGAGACCTAAAACTTAGTATTTCAGGATGTAACCTGTAAGCATTGTGAGATCTTTGATTAGGATAATTAAGTTAAAAATGGATCGTTACAATGGGCTCCAATCCAATATGACTGGTGTCCTTATAACAGGAGACTAGGACACACATGCCTGAGTACACACACACACAACACACACACACACACACACACACAGACATACATATACACAGACACACATATACACAGGGTGGGAGTGGAGACAGAGTGGGAATGAGAGCGAGCAAGTGAGGGGGGGGAGAATTTCAAAACACAGAAAATGCTACCTGCATTTTAAGGAGCTTGGCCTTAAGAGAAAATACTGCTCACAACTTGGTCTTGGAATTTTAGCCTTCAGAATGGTGAAAAGATAAATCTTTGTTGTTTTAGCCACCCAGCCTGTGGTACTTTGTTATGGCAGCCAGAGTAGATTAACACAGTGTCTAAAGCCCCTGGCGTAGACCAAGAGTGATGCCTGAAACCACAGCAGATGCCTCCCTCCCAGGCCCTCCCTCCTCCTCCCTGCTGTGGTCATTTCTCTTCTCCTCTCTCCTTCCCTCCCTCCCTTCCCCCTGCCCTGCTTTTCATTTCTTCTTATTTCCTTGCTTCACTATAACTACATAGACTTCTAGTCTCTCAGCACGAAGCAAGAGACCTGCAGTGGGGGAACTATTCTAAGGGGTAGTTATGCCCATCTAAAAGAGAGAAGAAAACACTCTGGCATTTTCTGGTGTCGACAGAAGTCACAGAAGAATAACAATCAGGTGAGTCACTGGGCTGCTCCTGATGGTTAGCATCTCTGTTAGGATTATGGGGTTTAACTGAATTGGAATAGAGAGAACACAAGCTTGAAGTGGCAAATCTCTTTCTGTTCTGGAAAACAGGAACTACTGTGTATGTGCTGGGGGAGGACTGGGGAATGAATCTGTCATTCCTTCTATGGTTAGAATTTGGGCTTTGGGAGATCCTTTGGATTAGTTCCCATTATCTGTCTCCTTAACATCCAGAGACCCAGAAACGAGGACAGCAGTGGCAATAGGGCATTGCAGGATGCCCAGGAGGAGATGCCCAGGTCCATTATGCAGCTTCTCCCAGTGGGAAGTTAGAATAGTCTTTGGCAATCGACTTCCCTTCCAGAAAAGACACTTTCCTCCACCAGAAAAATGAGTGTAATCAGTCTGGCTGGCTGATTTTGCGTTTTGAGATTTCCTGGATGAGAAGCTCTGTGTAAACCGGGGGCACTGTTGTTTTTGTACCTGGCTGCTGGGCCAAGAGAGAAGGGAAATGGGAAGGCGAAGCTAGAATGACTCCTTGGCAGGCAGTCTCCTGGCCTCTCAATCATGTCTACTGCTGCAGAAGGCTCAGCATACAGCAGCTGCAGGAGTGTGGGGCTGGCCAGGCCTGAGGCACTGAGGGAGAAGGATGTAAGCAGCAGGGAACTGGAGGGTCAGCTGGCTGAGTTTCCCTTATGCTTACTTCCACTGCCATTTCTTTACCTTCTCCATGAGCCTTTGGACTTTCCAGTCATTTCTGGGACTCAGGTTACAGGATTGCCAGAATTCCTTTTTAGCAAATAATAGAGGGGATCCAGGTTAGAAAGAAGGGACACCCAAGAGAAGAGGCCATCGAGAAGATGAGGATAAAAGGAGAGGGAAGGAGGGATAAGAGGCAGGTAAGCAGAAGTCAGCTCCTAATCTGGAGTCAGCAGAGGGTATCTTCCTGATGCATGTTCTGCTACCTCCCAGACCACTTCAAGCAGGAAGCAAATGGCAGCTGTGCAGACAAGCTGTGGCCCTCTCACCCAATTGCAAGACTGGGACTCCTTGAGAAGGTTTTCCTGACTTTCCGGGTGATCTGCATTCCAGGATGCTATTAAAGAAGAGAATGTTGCCTCTGAGCAGAGAGAGAGCTTCTGCAAGGGGTAAATATGAGAGCAGCCCACCTCATTCTTTCTTCCCTTATTTTTTGAGCTTTGGGACTGGAAGAATCCTTCTGACTTGAGGGGCTTCCCCTGGATGATGCAAGAGTCCTTCTCTATCACTATCACCTTGCCACCAGACTTGAAATGCCACTGCAGGGAGTGATGTTGGCTGATTAATATGCAGGAGGAAGAAGCCATAAAGTCAAGTGCCTATAGCATTTAATGTGACTATCAGAGACAGGCTGGCAACCCCCAAGCCTCTGTACCTTATTATGCATGGCTGTCAGAGGTTCTACCTGGCACTGCAGACAGAAGATTCAGGCATATGTGTCCATATGTGGGGAATCTCATACATTGGCCATTCCTTTGAACAAACACACATGCACATCCACATGATTACACGTAATAATAGTCCAGAGAATTGTAGCTGGGCTCTTCCAAGCTCTTTGGAAGGTAATTCACTCAGCAGCAGCAGCTTCTCAAGGATCTCTCTTTCCTGGGGCTAGCCCCTTCTTGGGACCAAGAAGACCCATAGAATCACCTGTTACTGGCTCCAGATGCTACCAAATGCTCTGACAGAATCAAAATTAGTTTTCTCATTCATCAGTTCTGAAACACCCAGTCTCATCATTCATTTAATAGTTATTCCAGTGAAACTGTCATAGCCCAGGTATCTGGTGGTTTTGGGTCTAATGCATGCCTAGGCATAGGTGCTTCTCACCTTGCTACCACCATCCTCTTCCTTCTCCTCTTCATCCTCATCCCTGTCACTGGAGTGGGGAGATCTCGGCCAAACTGATATTCTCTTTTCGTTATAGAGCTTAATTTCCATTCTCTATCAAATCCCTATTCTCTAGAGAAATCTGGAAATGCTAACGTGGGAGAAGCCAGAGGATACCGTGAGAGGTAGTGTCCCTCACCTGTGGCTTCGGATTGGGATTGGCAGCGGTGGGTGGGCTGCCTGCTGTTCTGGGTTGTGTTCTGTGAAAGACTCAACAGCAGATTTCATTTATTAACCACAAAATCCTCTCTCGTCTTTTAAGTTCACAGTCTGTCTTCAGGCAGGAATACCCCCTGATGGCTAATGACAATACACCAATGTCTTCTCAGTGTGTACACAGATGACCTCAGATTCTCTTCACTCTTCCTCATCTCCTGGGATTTCTTAGAGGGAAAGGTCACTATTTTATATATTATTAATGACTATAGACATTCAATACCTTCAAGACAACTATTGGAAGAATAAGTTCCTCAGGGAGGAGAAAACTAGATATTCAGTTTTGCCTCTGACCATGGGCTTTAGTTTCTTGGAGTACTCCACTGATTGATTTATGTGATGCCTTTGAGACATCTGTTAGAGCTAGGGGGTTGGGTTCAGGGAAGTCACAACTTCCCTTTAGCTATGTTTGGACTTAGTACTTCTTTGTACTCACAACTAGAATTTGCCAAAGGGTACAGGGCAAAGAAAGGAAAAGCTTCATACAAAAGCAGTGTGGATTCTGACAGGTTTGGTTTGTGAGGGACAGTACACTGGCAATAAGTATTTTTTACTCATTGTACAGGAAACTTAGGGGATCGTGTGCTCCAGGGACATCTTACCTTTAAACAGGCTGTTTATCTTTTTCCTGCTTCTATTCTAGATAAAGACACCAAAAGATGATTAGCCTTCAAGGTCTATCTATTTTCTCACACTCAGCCTGACACATCAAATGTGAACATGGAAGAAAACTCAGGGATCATTAGAGGGCCTGATGACTCCTCAGAGTCAACTAAGAGCTGTTGTAAATAGAGATTGCTAGGCACATAGCCAGACATTTGAACCCATGTGCCTTGGGAGGCACCTAGGTAATTTTTCTTTTGATTTATTCCTTGCTAACGTCATCTATGAATTTTAGAGTATATCTACTCTCATCTCTTCCTCCAATTCCTCCCAGATTCCTCCTCATCTACCTTCCAACTTAATGTACTTTTCCTCTTCCTCCTCCTCTCTTTCTTCACTGAATATGATTAGTGAGGTCCATATATACACGACAGCAGGGTGCCATCCACTGCAACATGGATAACCTACCAGGGGTCATGTGGCTTACAAAAACACTCTTCCCTGTCACCATCACTGGAGTGGTCCTCATTTAGGCGTGGGGACTCATGAGCCCCCATCCGGAAGCTGGACCATTGCTTGGCTTGATCTTATGAAGGTCTCATACAGCAGCCGCAGCTGTTATGAATTCCTGAGTATACCAGCCCTTCTGGGCATGTCCAGAAGACATTATTTTGCTGGAATCTTTCCCAACTTCTGGTTCTTACAACCTTTCTGCCTCCTCTTCTCCTTGTTCCCTGAGTTTTTCTAGGCATGAGGAAGCAGTGAGTGACATAAGTGTCCCATTCAAGGCTGAGCATCCCTTGGTCTTTGATTCTCTATTTGACCAGTTATGAATTTCTGGTGTTTAGTACAGAATATATTATTTTTATTCTCTGAGAAAATGCACTCTCTTGACATTTCAAAATATAAGGAAAAGAAAATCCTAGGAGGGACTTATTTGGACAAACTAAATATTAGCAAAAATAAAATTGTTTTGTTGTTAGTCCCCCGAACTACTTCAATCTGGCACCTTTATAACAATTTTGTAAAGATGGCGTTTCATCATGTAACCCAGGCTGGCTTTGAACAGTCAGAGATCTGCCTGTTTCTTCCTCTTGAATGTTGGTATTAAAGATATGTACCAATTGCTGGGAAAACCTTTAATTCCAGCACTCATGAGGCAGAGGCAGGCAAATCTCTTGAGTTTGAGGCCAGCTTAGTCTGCAAAATGTGTTTCAGGGAAGCTAGGGCTACACAGAAAAACCCTGTCTCAAAAAACAAAACAAAACAAAAAAGAAAGAAAAAACCCAAAACATCAACAATAAAGAAGAACATGCACCATTATGCCTGGCCTTTAATAACAAAACTTTACTTATATGTAGAACTTCATGCATAGATGCTCAGTAAAGGCAAAGTAGCTTGAAGGTAGCAATATCCAGTGCCCATTGCTTTGGACACAGGAGGAGGAATGCTGCAGCATGTTCACAAGACATGTGAATGTTCATTTATTCCAGCTAGTGTAGCTTGCTCCTCCTGTCCACTCCTGTTCCTGCAATCACTTTGGGAGTTACCCTATCCCTTTTATTCTGCTTCATGGGTCATTTATCAACCTTAGCCACCTTACTGCATGTCATTACTTCTTGGTCCAATGTCTTGCTCTTTATTACCCTTGGAGACCTTCTTTCTTCAGAATACAATCCTGGAATTTTTAAGTGCCTTTTGTAACCCCCATACAGGGCAATCTCTCCTGCTTTGGGTGGTGTTTCTGGATCCTGTTACAGCTTTCTATTTTCCCCTTGTTCTCATTTATGATTGCCATATCTCTGACAAAATGCAACTTTGAAACTGAGTAATGAATCTGAGACTTAAGTGAAACCTGACTGAAGAACCATAGTCAAAGAAAGCATTGCCCCAAGATGCAACAGGATATGTCTGAAGACAGGATGTGACTGAAGGAATGATAGCTTTTTAGGCATGGAGACTCCACCCTTTCATTCTGCTGTGGTTTGTGTCAACAGGACTAACATTGTTACCTCTTTGCCTGGAGCTTCAGCTCCCTTTACAAGCACCTTCATCATCCCCCCTCACGACCCCCCAACCTCCCCACACTTTTTCTCTCAATGATACATTGCAAACACAGATGGTAGGTAATTCACGGGAGGGAAGAAAAAATTTTCCTCTAAAGTTCCTGGCTGTGTTTCCTCTGAAGTTCCTTCATTCTTATGCTGGCATGAAGATACCTTTAGAGCTCTGTGCATCAGATTCCCTTACATTCCTCTCTCTGAGGTGAGTTCTCTCTCACTGCAAACATTTTACCTGCATCTCAGCACAACACATTTCGACTTCCTTTAACATAACCTCTTGCTCTTACCACCCATAGGCAGTACAGAAGGGGACTGTGAAAGTCAGTTCTGGCCCAATGCCCCCTCCTGACCAAGATGCTTAATGTATAGCTGATATGCATAAGGAGTCAAAAGTAAAGGCCAGTTGTCACAAGAGGTGTATCCAAGCAACCTTGGTGCTAAGCAACAGATTGAAGCTCACAGTCTCAATTCACTCCATTGCCAGCTGCACAGAACTTGGCCTTGACTAGAGGAATGGTTTGATCTGGTTAAAGAAAAAGCTAAAGAGGGAGAGAAGAGGGAATGGGCAGAGATATGGGAAAATACTGAGAAAGGGAAGGACAGAGTAAGGTTATAGATGAGAATACACAAGATGTCATTAAGATGTCTAACTGTCATTAAGGATAATATCTAAAGAATGACCAGGAGGGTTTTTTGTTTGTTTGTTGTTTGATTACTTTTTAAAGATTAATGGCAACACTAATTAATCTTTTAAAAAACCTTTTTATTTGAACATGCTATTTGTTTTGGTGAGTGCATCTTCCATGATGTCAAAATGTTCCTTCTCAAAAACCTTCACAGCCTGTATCTCCTGTGGTCCAGAAGTCAGTGTTTCCTCTCTGCCTCATTGGCTACTACATACTGACCCATAGCATGTATCTTGAAGGGAATTCTGCAAGAAGGGACCAGAAACAGAGAGTCATGTGTACAACATAATGGTGAAGAAAAGGGGGAGAAGTGTTCAGGTTGACGAGGGAGGTTGAACTGAGCCTTTCAAACTTAAGCTGGGATGGATTTGGTGTCAGTCTTCTGGTCAATATGAACACTTTGCTTTTTAGTTTCTTCCAAGTGTTCTTAGGAGATGGGTCAGGTGCTATTCACAAATCCATTCTGAAAATGAGATGCCACAGTGTTTAGATGATTCAGGAAAGCCTGTCTTGTGTATCATAAAGGAAATGGCATGACAGTGTATTATAACCGTGCAGGACATGCACAGCAGCTGAACTCAACGACTCAGTGCATTGGATGCCAGCCAGCACCTGATATATAACATTTCATCCCTGCACATTTTTCGCTCTTCTATTCACTCTACCAACATTATATCCTGTTCTTTCTGTGGGCTCTCTTCTCTTACCAGGTACCCAGCTTCAGCCCTCCCCGATAGTGGCTGGAATGGCTAGGAACAGTTGCACCATGGTTGATGTCTCAAATGAACCCTTCTCCCTGTCTAACTCATGCACATGGGATGGATGATTGCATAGTATCCTAAAGGCCAGAGTAGGGTACTTACGAGCTTTGTTTCCTTTTGCTCAGCCAATTTGTCTGTATCAGTAGCCATGAGCCATCAGAATTTCTCAGACTCACAGAAAGGTGTCTGCACCCAGAAAATGCTTGACATATGGCTAACAGGGCACATGCTTATGAGCTGTGTGCCTTATCCCTGGTTGAGATCTATCACTACCAGTCAAGTCTCAAATTATGCAATTTACAAATCTCCTGCTTTTGTAGTTTATCTCCTCCCTAAGGTGATTCTCAGGCCTGGCTCTGCCTGGAAAGGACCAGGTGTGTTTGGTCTGGGGCTGATGAGATGTCTCTTTCAGTTTGGTTTTCAAAAGCTAGACAAGAAGAACACTGGGGATAAGCCCATTGTAGTGCCAGATGAAAGTATTCTGAAGTAGAGAGGTATGCATGTATGCATGTGTATGTGTGCTATAGAAATAACTCAAGATAAGAAGAAGCCTGGCTCATCACACACAGACACACACACAAACACACACACTCACAGACGCACACAAGCATGTGCATGCTATCACTCAAAGAAATACACATTTGGAAAAAGATAATGTTCCTTAAATTCACATAAACAACTAGATGAAATGTGTCTATTACCTCCAGTGGAGTCCTCATATTTCAGTTTCCTGAATTGTTGTTGACCACACACTAAATGAACCCCTTTTGTGAATTAATGACCCCAGCTTCCAATACAGAAACTGCTTCCAATTATATAATGATTTTCCCCTAGTACATATTTAAAAACCCATTCTGTAATCGCCATCTGAGTCTACCACCTACAGTAGAGATTCATGTCTCTCTGACCAGATGCACTAATCACAGAATTGGCTACAGAGAGAGAAACTCTGAGGCTTTTGTTTGGTAGGGAAGAGTGATAACCGAAGGATCTGCAACAGCTTCTCCATGCCCTCACAAGCAAAAATCGCATTTGGGATGTGTTTAGTTTCTGAGGAAAATCAAGCAGCAACTTACAGCATCTAGTGACCAGGGATGGGAGCAAGGGGATTTCACCATAGTTATCACAAACACCAGTGAGATGAATATAATTTGAGTTGCTTCTCTGGACTACATAGAGATCTTGTAAGCAACCCATAGCCACTTTTTGGTAAACCATTCCTTTGTTAAATCAGAAAAATTGTTTGCCTTTCTTCTCAATTAATATGAGTTATTCAGAAATGGATATTAACGATGATCAAAGACATTGGCTCAGGGAGATAGAGAGTGCTTTGAACTTGATGTTCTGTGTTATTAATTGTGAGGGAAATAAATGTTCATGTTTTATTTCAGTGTGGGATGCAGTGTGGGATAGACTTTCAGTGATGATGCCTATCATGTTATCATCTATGGTGATCTACATTAATGTATCTTTTAAAGGAGATTCAAGGGGCCCAGTTACCTGTGCCAACTTAAACAACAAAATGTGAATTGCTCTTGAGTGAGCGAGGCTCTTCATAAAATAGTAACATTTAACTAGCTGACATGACCAAGTTCTAAGCTTAAGCTGTACACTGAAAAACAGAAACTTTCTCAGAACGTGAGAAAAGACTCCCAATTTACACCATGTTTATGTTGAGGTGACTAAAGTCATGTTCAGAATCGTACCTGGTTGTTATCAATATTCATACGACATTTTTTACTGCATGTGTCAGATGAACACTAACACATATCTTGGCAAACAATGACACCCCCATGCATATAATGGGTATAAGAATGATTCAGAGGAATAAAAATACTCTGAATCCTCATTCTCTCCCTCCAAACTCTTGTGGGTGTGTTTTATGTATTATATACATGTAACACATGTGTATATGTATGCATGTATGATACAAGCCAGAGTTCTATGTTGGGCATCTTCATTGACCACCCTTCATCTTTTGTTTTTACAATAAGGTCTTTCATTGAATCTGGACCTCACTACACTAGTACAGCTACACTAGTAGGCTAGCCAGCCCCCATGATCCTCTAGTATCCACCTTCCTAACACTGGGATTACAAGCATATGCTTTCATGCCTGGCTTTTCACATGGGCTCTGGGAATTCAATCATAGCTACTCATACTTGCTTAGCAAACATTGTATTGACTAAGCCATCTCCCCAACACCAAACATCTTTTAATAATCAACATGTCCCCCTCCTTTCTTGTCTGGTTATAATGATCCTACTATAATTAAAGACCCTATAGTGAATGTCGTATCTTCCCCTTTTTAGCCAGATAACAAAAGCTGATAGAATTTCTGGGATCAAAGGAAGCTTGTAGCCTGGAAAGACACATCTATGTCACAACGAGGGAAGCAAGTTAGGTAATAATGCACTGAATTTCCATTTTAATGCAGAGATAAGTAAATATATCAGTAGACTATCCATATATGATATAGCTTAGTGCTGTGATTTCGTAACTCACCCAGGAAAGATTCTTTCCCAGGTGACTTATCAGTTCCTAGAAATAAAGAAGCAGGCAGGGAAGACTCAAAACCAGATTTTGGCTGGAGATCAGAGGTTAGATTCTCTACCTTGATGCCAAATTTGAATGGCAGCCTAACCTGCTTTGCTTCCATTAGCCTACCTTTGGGGGCATTTTGTAGTTCAGCATTACTCTGACTACTTAGATAATGTGGATATTGCTTCCTCTGGTATCTCTATTGACTGTTTATCTGGCATAGAAACATAATTTGTAGAAAGTAACGGTGGATTTTGGGAAATTTGATCAGGCTGTGACTCTACTGAGATCTGCTTTCCTAGATCCTTGTTTCTAGATTGAAGCAAATTAATATAAACTCCGTATCTAGTAGAATCCCTTACAATCACCAAATGTTTTCCCTCTATTTCAGTGGGGAAAGACACACACACACACACACACACACACATACACACACATCACATACACACTTAAAAATTTGAGCTCACCTAGCAGGGATAACAATACACTCTGTGCTCTTTCTTCAGGGATGGTAAATCTGCACTATAGACTTAGTTCATAGATAATTCACCTATTGCTCCTCCCACTGAGTACCATTTTGGTCCTTGGTGGCATGTATCTGTCAGAGTGGTGGAACCAGATTGCACAATATGAATTCAGGGCCTTTCTGTGTGACGTATTTCTGGAATGCACAGACTTGTCATGTTTGTGCTCCCTGTCTCTACGGGGCATGCACAGTACTTGGAAGTTTTGAGAGATAGCATGTGAGTTGTACATTGCTCTCATTCATGCATCAGCTGAAAATTTTAGATATTTCCTTCGTTATTACCTTTGAGTTACAGCATTGCCACTTGGCTTTTATAGCTCTGAAGATCCAAGAAGATTAAAATGTCAAAGATATATTAAGATGCTTTAAGAACCCCATAGAAAACCTTGAATGCAAAATCTCAACTTTGGGACCAAGGATCTTGGAGCACTGCCATATTCATTCTTTTCCTATTTCTTTTTTTTGTAAACAAGGAGTTCCCTTTTCCCTTTTTGTTCCCTTGCTCTAGTCAGTCACAGGACATGTATTAACATATCCATACTCAACTGGGCCTTAAGGAATCCCATCAAACCATGCATATTATTAGTATGACCACACAACTCTGGAAATAAGAAGTGGCTTCTAAGAGACCTTAATGAAAGCATCTCTACATGCACCCCTTGCACAAAAATTCCTTGTATATTTTCTGTACCTACTTCTGTCAGATTGTTAACCTCCATGTCTATGCCTAGTCTCCTGATCACTTAACCAGAGAAGAAAGGGCACACACACACACACACACACACACACACACACGCACACACATTTTCAAAAGTTATCCAATAGAGTGATAAAGTCCTAACTGGAGATAGGTTCTGGTGGGCAATGGCCTAATGAAAAATCTCCCAAAATGTCTTAACTCCATAACTAGAGTTATATAAGGGACAGAAGCCATTTAAAAGAACACCATTATCAAGGAATCAAGAATTCCTGTCCTTAGTTGCAATATTCAAGTGTGATTATATATTACATGATATATTGTGTGATTGATCAGACTCAAACCTATATAGTGACAGAATGGCCTACAGTTTTCTCAGAGAATTCAGTGCTACAGGAATAGTTTGAACAAATGACTCATCAGCACAGATTGCCTTATCAGAAGCAACTTTCAAATTTGGTTGTGGGTAACCTTCCTCCAAAAGTCCATTCTCTCACTAGATTTCTATTTTCTTGAAGGAAATAGAGGGGGAAATATGGTGATAGTAGCTATTATACAAAAGAAATTGCCACAGCCGAGGTGTTGGCTCTACAAACCATATTTCCTGTATGCTTTAGGGAACTTTGTCTTAAATTGCATACTGGACCACATGGGATTGTAAATAAGGAAAATAACCCAGTTGCATGATTCAGTTCAATTCAACAAATATTTAAAATTACAATCCAATCATTTCTTCGGGGGACTTAGGTACTTGGCTGATAGACAAAGTAATTAGTGAACAAAGTTTGTTGTGTATGATGAAAAAAATGGGCAAAAATATTATACAGTAATAATAAATATATCTTATATACTGATGCAGTTTCATTTTTATATGTGCATAGGTATGCACATTCATGCACTCTTAATCTAGAAAGAATTTAATGTGGTTCCATAAATATATACACAGAAAGGTGAAATAAATGTAAACTATTCCAATGGGGAAAATGGTGGAAAGAAAATATCAGACCAGCAAAAATAAGATGCCGCGAGTGTTTAGTGCACATGATGTGTGCTATATATTTAGTACAGGTAGAAATGAAATTGACTAAACTATCCAGCATCCTACCAAAGAAGACAAAGAAAAGCTACTACATGTTTAAAGAAAAGGACTGAATCATGTAGAAAAGGGAAGCAATTAGACTCACTGCAAAGCCTTACCTCTTCCTAGGAACCTCCAAATCCAATCTCCAGTCCCATCCACGGCTCTGAAGCAGATCACCTGCTGTAGCTTCCCTAACCCTTGACTTCATCCCCAGTGGGACACAGAGATCTTCTTTTCCTATATTCCTTCTCCCACTTTTTGCTTTATCCCATCCCTGAACTCTAGCAGGCCCTCTCAGGGAACCCACAGGGCCACTCTGACCAGGCAAGCAAGTAGGCTAATTGCATATCTTCCTGTTTCTCTCTGCTCCTCCAAAACCAATCCCAAATTTGCATCCCCAGCTCCATAGCAGACCTTTTGCTGTGGCCTCTATTCATTCTCTACCACCATTACCAGTGGACTAACAAAGTAGATCCTGGTGGAACACCCTGCATTATTCTTCCCTCTTTGGGGCCCTTTCAGCACCATCTACAGCCCATCTCAATTCCTAAGTGTCAGATTCCAATGCCCAGAAAGACATTTTACCTGGAACCTCCAGTGGCCACACCTATCAGAATGCCAGAAGAATTTCCTACCTAGCAACACACAGCCATCACACTCTCCTAAGAACCAGAGAGGAAATAGAAACTAAGGAATAAAACACCTATCAAACACAGAGAACACAAGATTATCAGCACCTACAACTGCAATCTTCTCAATCCTGAATCAGTAGACACCAGACTAAAAACACAATTAATAGTAGCCAGAATAGGGACAGAGAGCTGTCCCAGCAGTTAAGAGCACTGACTGCTCTTGCAGAGGTCCTAAGTTCAATGCCCATAAACTACATGGTAGCTCACAAACCATCTATAATGGGTTCTGATGTCCTCTTCTGGTGTGCCTAAGGACAGTGACAGTGTATTCATATATATACAATAAAATAAAATCTTTTTAAAAATTGCTATGATATGTCTTCAATAGAACCCAGCAACCATAGCCCATTAGACTTTAAGTATTCTAACATAGCTAAAGCACATGAAAAAGTCCATAAAGTAGCTTATGTGATCATGACAAAAGTCACTAAAGAAGAAACGAATACTTAGGGAAGTCTATAAAAACACAAACAAACAGTGGAAGGAAATGAATAAAACAGACCTGAAAGTGAAATCACATAAAGTGAAATAGAATCACATAAAGAAAACCCAAACTGAGGGAAATCTGGAAATAAAAAATTTAGGAACATGAACAGGAACTTCAGAAGCAAACATCACCAATAGAATGTAAGAGTTGGAAGAATCTTAGGAATTGAAGATACTATAGAAAAAACGGATACCACAGTCAAAGAAAGTTTAAATCTAAAAAAACTTCCTGACACATGCATTCAGGAAATCTGAGGGACTATGAGAAGATCAAGCCAAGGAATAATAGGGACACAGGAAGATGAAACCCAGGTCAAAGGCACAGAAAATATTTTCAAAAAAACCATAGAAGACATTTTCCAAACCTAAAGGCAGAGACCCTACCAAAGTACAAGGCACATACAGAACACCAAATAGACTAGACCAGAAGAAAAATGTCAATTCTGAACATAATCAAAACACTAAACATGCATAACAATGAAGGAATATTAAAAGCTACAAGGGAAAAGTATCAGGTAATATATAATAGTAAACCTATTAGAATTACACCTGACTTCTCAATGATGATTCTAAAACACCAAAAGGGCCTGGGATGATGTACTACAGAATCTAAGACACCACATATGGCAGCTTAAATTACTATACCCAACAAAACTGTCAGTTACAATACACGGAGAAAATAAGACATTCTATGATAAAACAGTATTTAAGCAATATCTGCCTTCAAATCCAGCCCTAAAGAAGACATTAGAAGGAAAACGTCAACCTAAAAATGTTAACTATAACCAATAAAACACAGAATTGTAGACCAATAAATCAAAAGAGGGAGGCGCACACATGTACCACCACCAGCAGCAACAAAAAGAAATCAACAAACATTGTTCAATGATATCAATTCACCTATTAAGAAAAATTGACTAACAGAATGGATGCTAAGACATCCTTCTACAGCATCCAAGAAACATACGTTAATATCAAGGATAGACCTCACCTCAGGGTAAAAGGATAGAAAAAATATTTCAATCAAATAAACCTAAGAAGCAAGCTAGTGAAACCATTCTTATATCTGACAAAATAGACTTCATACCAAAGTTGACCAGAGCAATAGCTGACTAAGTCAATGATAAGCAAGCTATAATCCATTTTCTCAGCCATGTTCCTTGTTAAAATATATATCATCCTGGATGAGGTACGCCAGACCTAGGAAGACAAATATGCTATATTCACTTATATGTGGAATTATCTGTTAAGTCAATGATAACCAAACTGTAATCTATAGAACCACAGAGATTAGGTATAAAGTAAGAGACTAAGGGGTACAGTTAGATCTCATTAGAAAAGGGAAATATAGAATAGATGCTCATGGATGGATGGGTAGCTGGAACAGGAGGATCAATTGTGAAGAGGAAGGACAGAGTGAAATTAAAGAAGAAATATGCGGGAGAGACAGACAGCTAAAATTAAGGGCCATTTTAGTGCTAATATTGAAGCCCAATACAATATAAACATATATGTCTATATTTGTTTACATAGATATATGAAAAAAATTGCCCAACAATGGGGAGACAGGGTTCCAACTGGCCATCTCTTGTTACTTAATGAATGAAGCTTCTAGTACTATGATTGGGTTACACCTACTTGAGTTATTGACCAAAGGGTCATCCGCAAACCACCAAGGCTGTTGCCAAGGCTCTAGGTTATTTTCTACAAACCAAGCAGTGGCAAGACCCCACTGCTGACATAACTCAACATAACTCAATAAACTTGGAGAAGTAGAACAGGTGCCTATACATAGCCTTCACACCTACATTCTAGAGTTATTGGTACAGGAAGGTACTCTGCAGGCTATAAAAAGAAAAACATAATATCAAGTCAGCAATAAACACTTTAATCTACGATGGTGTCCTGCCTGCAAGATATGCTAGGGCAATGGTGGCACAAAGTTTGTGGGAGAAAAGAAACAATATCTGATTTGACTTTAGGTCCATTCCATGAGATGGAACCCATGCTCAAAACTCCTTGGATGACCAAGAACCTGACAATGGGTAAAACCAAATACTTTTTAAAAAAATAACTATAAAATGACTCCTAATGACATTCTGCTATACTCATAGATCAGTGCCTTGCCCAGTCATTATCAGAGGAGCTTGTTTCCGTAGCAACTGGAAACAAATATAAAAACCTAGAGGCAGAGAACACACAGAGAGCGAGAGATCTTAGAACACCCAGCTCTATATGGGATATCCACATCAAATCCCTCCCTTTGGGATCTCAAGGAGTCCATGCAAGATGAGGTGGAGTGTAAGAACCAGAGGGAATGGAGGACACCAAAAAAACAACCAAAACCAAACCAAACCAAAAAAACCAAGGCCCACTAAATCAACATAATCAAACTTTCAGAGACTGAGGCAGCACGCATACAGCCTGAATGGTCTGTACCAGGTCCTCTGTGTATGTATTATGGCTTCCAGGTTAGTGTATTGATGGGATTCCTCAGTTTGTGAATGAGAGGGCTCTTTTCTTTCTATTTGTTTGTTCAATTCTGATGTTTTGTTTTTGTTTTGTCTAATCATCATATCATATTGTATCATATCATATATCATAATTTTATCCTTAAGTAGCCCATTTGTTTTCAGTGCAAGACAGAAAGAGAGTAGACCTGGATAGGAGGAGAGGTAGGAAGGAGCTGGGAAGAATAGAGGGAGGGGAAACTGTAACCAAAATGTATTATGTGAGGAAAAAAAAAATCTACTTTCCATAAAAGGGAAATAAGGAAAAAGAAAACACATGAGTAGGCTTGGGGAGTGGAAATTAGTAATTATTTAGCAATCGTTCCATTTATTCCCAATACATCCTATCAAAAGGCACTGATTCCTATTTTTAAAATTAGAAATGTGGTGTTGAAAATGTTAAAAAATAAATGGTTTAAGTTGTTTTCATAGCTATTAAGTCTAACCCAAGTCAAACTGCCACAGACCCCTCTACTTCCATTACTGCATACTGTCTTCACATTTTATCTAGGAAAGCCTAGGCCTGAGGGAGCAAGCACTAACTATTTCACTTTCACACGTCAGTCAGAGTGAAACAGGTGTTGTTCTCTTACTGCTTCTCAAAAGATGTGCAGCCATCTTGATGGAGGGAAGGAAAGAAATTAAATAGTAGAACCCAAGGCACTTCTACAGAAAAATTCAAGCTAATTTTTTCAAAAGATAAATACTGAAAGAGTATGTTAAAGTGTATTTTTCTCTTCTAGAGATGTCATGAAGAGGCTTTCTCTTCAATTGCTTCATAATTACTAGCCTTACTGGCAGTGAATTACCCTATATTAATTAACTTTATTTATTGCTGTTGGCAGAGTGACTGTACAGTAAATCAAGCAATTAACAACCTCCTATATTACACTCAGAAGAGAGGTAACAAGATGCCAAACAGATTAGCTTCTTTTCTTTATGTTCTCTTCTCAGGGTGTTGACCTTTGTGCTATTACTATTATGGGAGTTTGGTCAGCATGGATGGAGTTTTGAGGTCCCGTCAAGGGGAAAGGTGGGCAGCTTGGAAGAGGAAAATTCTCAGTGGGAGGAGCTAAACTTCTTAATTCCAGCACTGAGGATAAGACACATGATGCTCCTTGGAACAGGAAATGGAATGACCATGGCTGCTTTGGTTTATTTGCTTATAACTGTCAATCCTTACATCTTATGTTAGTAGAGATGACAGGAAGATCTTCCCATTTCTAATGGCTCAGATTGTTGATACAAACACACAGTGGGATATTTAGAAATCCTCTGTTGGATTGATTAAATCTACAAGTGATCCTTATGGGGACATTTGTGACATAAGAAGAAAGTCACTCATTTTAAAAAGAAAGAAATGCTCATATTCTGGAAAAGTCTTTTTCCAGTGGATGCAAATTGTCTTTACAGATATATGGTAATTCTGTAAGGTACTAAATTGCCCAGTGGCACCCTCAGATTGGTGTAAGTCTGTATAAATGTCCACAGTTTTCCCTTTAGCCCAACACATTAGTCCAAACTCAAGTACAAGTATCACAAAGAATCATCATATTGCATATTGAAGTTTGCATGATTTTATTTTTTTAAATCCACTTTCTGTTTCCTTTACTCTGGCCTGTCTTCCTACAGTTACCTTGCAATGCTGTCAAGTATCCTGCTAAGGTGTTTTGTTTTCTTGGGGGAAGAGACTCGGCCCCTGAGGACCTCTTTGCATCTTATAAAGTACATGATGACATTTGAACTGAGCCAATTCATGATATTCAATGAGTTGCTATCTCCTTCCTTGATCAGGCATGCATTCATTCCTAGATTGTTTGGTCCCCTTGCCAAATATATGTCCTGTCTTTCATGTCCTCTTAAGTGAAGCTACTGGCTCTATGATCCCTAGAAGTTAGAGATCACTTTTTATGCTAGTGATTATTCTTGGTCTTCAAAATTAATGAAGCCACATCCTTAAATTTTTTCTCCTGGCCAAATGGCTGTAAACTGAGTTGGCACTGTAGACATCAGCCTGCTCTCCTGAGCTGGCTCAATTCCTGGCTTCACACAGGATGGCTCTTACACTCTAAGAGCTCTAATACCATGAATCTCATTAGTCCAAAGAACTCCCACACAAAAGATCATACTCTCCAAACAATGTAGATGAAATGATGACTTTTGCTTGAAGTCTCTGTAGCCTGCATAGCCAAGTAGCATTTCAGGTCTTTGAAATATGGTCTCAGGTGGTTGGATAGATGGCTCAGTGGGTAAAGTGTGTGTTATACAAGTGTAGAAACCTGAGTTTGCATCTTCAGAATCGACATAAAAGGCTGTTCATCTGAAACCTGAGTGTGCCTATGACAAGATAGGAAATACCATTTGAAAATATGTATACTCAGGCTTGGATAGTTTGAGCCTTAGATATTATTACTTTTTCTATTTCCTATTTGACAACAACATTAGTAGATTAAGATAGCAGAAACCTCTTCTATTGTAGAGGCCAGAAGTCAGAACTCAGTCCTACAGTGCTGAAACCAATGTGACAAGGCCATGTTTCTTTCAGACCTTGTCAATTACATTTTTAAAAACAACATAGTAGAAAAAGATATTCAAATAATAAAATGTTATAAAACAATAAATGAACAAATTTCTGTTTATTTAATATTTTGATGATGCAATATTATGTAACTATCTCTTACCTTCTAAGAGACTGGATGATATGGCATGAAGTTACTTAAGACTTAATACTGCTATCCTATGGTGTACTCAGCCAGTTTTATTAACCTGTGTTTAAAAGCACAATGTATGAACTAACCTTACTTGCCTTGGACTTCCCATGTAATCAACCTTTATACCTTAAGCTAGTGTAGAGAAGTAGAGTTAGAAGTTGATATCAGGTACACAGAACTTAAGGATTCTAGGCCAGTGTTCTACTAGACTGTATGTTAGGAATTCTGAGGTACATTGGATCCAAGTGTGTTTCTTATCTTCCTTGTTCAAGACCCTGGTGAGACTGCTTGTCTACTATGTAACCAATCTTCTATCAAGGCTCAATTGAGTTTCTTCCAAAACATATTTTCCCAGGACATTTCTAACAAATAAACACTAAAATCTATCATCAACCTATTCCCAAAACATAAAAGATAGTTAAATGTAAAGGAAAAAGAATAGACATGTATATGTACACATAAAACATATATCATTTATAGATGTATACAATATAAACACATAAAAATAGCATATAATACCATATGCACATGCATACATATCAGGTATTGCATGTAGATACATACATAGCTTATAATATGTGTACATTTTAATATTTACCATATAATATCTACATACAAACATATATTCAATGTATTATATTTGCACCTGTACATATATAGCATCACTTTGGATTCTTGAATTCCATATTGGTAAGTTTAAAACTGCATAAATTCCCCTCTCCCTACCCCTTTTCGTTTTGGTTTTCTTTTCAGTAAGAGTCTTGCTGTGTCAATTTGGCTTCAAACTCAAGATCTTCATTTGCTAGGATTACAGATGCATGCATGCTGCCCTGACCAATTGTCCCACCTCCACGGTTGAATGGTTAGCTAATTTATTTTCATATTTTCAAAACTAAAGAATGTAAATATTTAAGGCCAAGAATTTGAATATTATTCTACTCCATGAATTTGATAAAAGTGATTTATCTTTTACATTTGAACTCATTTTATAGAATTTTACATCATTGTTGTTTGAAGAATGCCTTGTGTGTCAATTGCTTGATATTTTTGCCTATTGTGTGACAAAACCTTCTAGTGGTTAATAAGCTCTGAAGCAGGATGTATTGCATAAAGAGGATAGTTTGATGTTAGTATATTGAAATTCCATCATTCTTACTTATTATCTTTTTGTCTGAACTTTCCTTTGTTTTAATATTAAAATGGTGACCCTGCCTGGTTTTAGGTATTACTTTGACATATTGGTAGACTTCCTCTGATTCTTTTTTATCATTTTTCTCTTATTGAACTTTGTCTTCAATATGTTTATAGCATTTATTATAACTTGCTTTAATGTTCATGTTAGTGTATAAATAATCTGACTCAATTGATATTACACATTTTGTTTTTATTCCTAGAATTAAAAGTTCAGTCTTAATTCATCTCTTCATACTCTCAATTTCCTGTATTTCCTGCATGCTTTCATTATATAGGTTGTATCTGTTTGGAAAGTTGGGAACTAAGATGATCCCCCTGTGTCACATGGAAGGTCTCACAGACACTTCAAGCATCTTTCCAGGGCAATGTTATTAAAGTAGTGTGGCTAAAACACCGGTGTCAACTTGATCTTTCTATTCAGGTTTCTTATCATAGCTACTATTTCTGAAGCTCTATTGTCTGATATTATAGTTTGGGTGTTCTCAAAGTGATTCCAGTTCTATACCTGTGACTTATCAAAACAACAAATGAAGAGTTATGAGGTTTTCAGCCTCCTCAAGAGAGTTTAGGATATTTCACTTGTTCTATTCTTTTCCCCTTTACTTTTGTGGTCTTTGCTAATGCCTTTTTCTGTTTTTGCTGCTTTGTATTTATTTACTAATACTATCAACTTCAATTTTAAATACAGGCACTTCTCTCACACCTGGTTTATGATCTTAACAGTTAATTCTGTTTTAAAGTTCGAGGACTTCTCATTCCTCCTATCCTATAATTGTTCCCTTATTTGGCCCTAGCTTGTTTCCAGCATACTATTTACTTTCAAGTAACACTTTTCTTTTAGAAGTCTGTATGGGCATTAATATTTTCTAGACACATATATTTGCCAAGAAAACTTGAATGCTATAATGTATTTCTTTATACATTTCCTTGACATTCCTTAAGTTTTCTCCATTACCTTTGGCTTTGTTGTTATTTTAAAAAGAATTCTGAGGTCAGTGAGATTATTTTTCTAATGACTGCAGGAATCAAAGCTCTTGGCTATCAGAAACAAAGAACGGTTCTCACAAACTTAAGAAAACAAGATTGACTGAAAGGATTAGGCTAAATAATTGAAAGAAGAATTGAAATCCAGGATTTGAGAAGGTCAGAAACAGAGATAATTACAGTGGCTTCCTGGATCTTTCTAGAGAGAAACTATTAAAGTGGTTTACCTTGAAGACTTTTAGTAACACATTGGGTTTGTTTAGGCATCCTTTCCTAGGAGATAGTATCAAAGTGGTACCTACCATAATATCAAATAGCATTTGCCCATTGTTCAGCTCTGACAGCCTGTGGATGGTCAAAAGTACTTTAAAAATGTATTTATTAACTCTTTGAGAGTTTTATACAATGTATTTTGATCATGTTCATCCCTCATTGCTTCTCCTAACTCTTCCTAGATCCATGCTCACTTCCCTTATCACAACTTTCTGTTTTAGAATTCTCCTCCTCTTCCTCCTCCTTCTTCTCTTCCTCCTCCTCCTCCTGATCCACTAGCCATAGTTTGTGCTACTTGTATACTCCTGGGTGTTGAACCTTCAGTAGAACATGTTCAACCTACCATAAGCCAATCTGTTGAAGAAAACTGACTCTTCGCCCCCAATATTTGCTATAGCCCTTCAGTTAGGGGTGGAAACTTGTAAACCCCTTTCCTCTCTAAGCTACACTATTGTCTGAATTGTTTATTCAGGTCTTATGCAGGCAACAACATCTGCTGTATGTGATGTCATCCTTTCCTGTGCAGAGGGCATTGCTTCATTTTCACTCCAGTCCATGACCTTGGCTCCTACAATCTTTCTACCCTGCCTTTTCCATGATGGTTCTTGGGCCTTGAGAAGGGAATACGATATAGATGTCACATTCACAGCTGAACATTCCATGGAGACTTATTCTCTGCACTTTGATCAGCGTAAGTTTCTGCATTAACCTTTATCCACCACACAAAGAAACTTTTCTGATGAGATTTGAAAGTTGCATGTAATCTAAGGATAGAGATACAGATTAAGTGAACATTTTAGTACTTTGTCCATTTAACAAAATAATAGTAATAGGTTCACTTCTGGGACCTATGAGCTTGCCAAATCCTGAACAGATTTACAGAACCAAACATGCTGTTCTTCCCATAGAGTAGGCCTTAAATCAAGCAGAACACAGTAGGTTACCTTCATAATATTCATGTCATTATTGCACCTGTGAATGTATCTTAGCACACTGATCAGTATTATAATGCACAGTTTTCACCATTGGGTAAGATTTTTTGACATTTCCTTTATCATCTTTCATATCACCATCCAGTGCTATGGAATCTAGACATCAGCGAGATTTCTGGACATTACTAACTTGATTTTCTATGTCTTGTGACTATGAGTGCAGTGTCTTCAGCAATGGTGTCTTACCCTAGTGGGAAATAAATGAAAATGGCAATAGATTCCCAGACACCTCTGACCACTAACCTGAGTGGTCCTTTCCCACATCTGGTGTGGGACTTATTATTTGTTAACTCATGGCTAATGAGATAAATAGTATCTTGGACATGTTAACTGTAGTTAAACTCATATATATACACATATACATATATATGTATATATGTAGTTAAACTCAGATATATAAGTATATATACATATATAATGTATTATATATACATATATCATATGTACATACACACATATATGTCTTTATATTATACACAATCTAAGAAGGAGAGAGATCCCAGCCCATCCTGCTCTATTTGGATAGATTTTCAATTTATTTCAGTTTCATTTTATCTAAAGATTTTATTTGAACAAAGAACACTCCTAGTTCCCCTATCTATTTACTCTTCTACATTTCTACATGCTTAAACCTCACTCTTCCTTATTTTCCTTTCCTTCTTCATATCACCTGTGTTTCACTGACCCCCTTAAGATATCACCAATGATCCCTTTCGAGTTTTCTGTTTTCTATGGGTATCCCTAGTTAAATTTACAAACCTAAAGATTCAATGTGTGTATCAGTGGTGGGAGGTGTACATACTAGTATGATGGGCCTTCAGAAAACTAGAGATACGTCTATCACCATGTGGCCTAACAATACCATGCCATAAACCCAAAGGACTCTACTTCCTAATACAGAGCAGCTTCTTATCTTAATATACATACCTCATATCTCAATTGTATCTTTAATATTCTTCTGTCCAAATAAGGCAACATATTTACAGATGCTATCAAGTGAGTGTTGGGGTAGAAGGAACATTATTCAGCCTGTTACAGTATGGGATATTAATATAACGAAACTCCATTTTTCCTAATTTCAGTGTTTGTTTTCCAAAAATGACCTATTTATACTCTACAATCGTATCAGTTACTTTTGCAATGCTATTAATAAAGTGCCTGACAGGACAACTTAAGGGAGGAGATATTTATTTTGCCTTATGGTTTTAATCCATCACGGAGGAGTAGACATTGTAATGTTCACTGTGGAAGTTCCTCGTATCACAGCTCACCAGGACGTTTTAGAATCAAGGCCAGGTTGTAACTTTCAAAGGTCATCCCCCAGTTGCTGACTTCCAGCTGGGCTCTATTTCCTAAAAGTTCCACACCCTCCTAAAATAACTCCTGCTGGGGAACAAAACATGAACCCATAAAAATGTTTCTGATTCAAACCATAACAGGGATCCAACCCAATATTTCACATGGATTTCTCTGGTGCAGAGCAAGGTGACAGTCCCAAAGATATATAGTTTTTCTTCTTTATTTTTCCTGTCCTCCTTTCCAGTATTATCCATTTCTCTTTCCCTGCCCTATCTTGTTTCACTCAGGTTCCTCTGCCTCTATTTTCCACCTTATTGCATTTATTATTTTTGTCTACTCATTCAGGAACCAATTATTTCACATTCTATTGGACATACCAGACAGCTTCCAGAAGTCCTCTTTTTCATCCCGCAGTAGCTGTTGCAGGAGCAATGCTCTTCCTCTGAGTCATTGGAGAGTTTTCTGACTTTGTTCTTAGAAATGCTCAGATATCCTGCAAACTAGCTATACTAAGTGTTCGCCAACATGCATGTACTCTTCCCAACGTATGTCCACGGTACGGGTAGAATTATCAGTTCAAGTGGGTCTCTAAGAAGAAGAGACTGAAAGAAGAAAAAAATGCTCCCTTTCTGATGCTATGTGGTGTTTCTGAAATGAAATATGAATAGATATTTACTGAGTAAATATCTAAGTAGATATTGAATAGGTATCTAGTAGAAACCTCCATTCCCCTCCTTTTATAGTTGCAGAAGGTCCCGAATTTTCTGTCAGTAGGCTTACTCTTGCAGTCTGTATTAATTGGTAGGGTGGTCTTTTTCTTGGTCTAAGGCTTTGGGTTGGCTTACAGACCTCCTAATCAGGGATAAAAGTCAAAATATAAAAGTCATCTGATGCAGAGAAGGCAACTAGCTACTATTACATAGGACGAGAATTGATAGAAGCTCAACACAGTTCTGGATACTTCATGTTTGTAGCTCTATCAGCCTATGGAGAGTACAGATCTGAAAATAATGTAATACATTTGAGAAAAGCCTTGTTTTTCTCAAATCACTGTGGATCCCCTCAACTCTAAAGTAAAACATGCAGGATAAGGACAGTGCTAGTTTAGATATGTCCACTGTAGTAGGAGAGAATTGAGTCCAAATTCTGCCATGTGCCTTATACTGACATACAAATCCATGCTCAGCCACATGTAGTACAGTTGCCCCAAATATTATATTGGGACTGAATAATTCCTATTACTTAGTGAAGCTAGAGTCGTCATGTAATAATACCACAATCCAGTACTTGTGTTTGTGGTTAGGCTAATATAAGTAGACCTGGTGCCTTGACCGTTTTCCTCTCTTGAACGTGGCATTTTCCATTCTCAAGCTCCAGTTCTGCATCTCTTAGATGGGTTTGCTGAAAGAACTTACCTTAAAGACTGTAAAATAGCTTGCCAATGTGTAACTGGTAGTCAATACATTGTTAAAGTATAAAACTGGTATGTTTTAACATATGTCTATGAAAATTGTCTCCACCATTAGTGTGAAGAGCACACCCAGAATCCCTTCTATTACAATCTCTTTCCCACATATCTCCCCACCTCCTTTGCCCCTTGCAACTGCTGCTCAGTTTTATGTCCCTGAAGAGTTACTTGCATTTTTTCTGGCTTCTTCCTTTCACCATGATTATGAGATACATTCATAGCATTGCAGCTCTCTACAGTTCCTTCTTTTTCACAACTAAAGTCAAAGGTTTTTTGGTTTTGTTTTATTTTTTTATTTATTTTTTTTTTATAGATAATGCTCTTTATATTGCAGTAAAGAAAAGGAAAGAAACAATTTGAGATCACAAAGGTTTTTCTCTTACATTTTCTTCTGGAAGTTATGTGGTTTTAGATTTTACATGTAGGTCTAGATGTAAACCCATTGTATTATTATTAAAGAAGGTCACAGAAATTTGCAAAATACTCCATATTATTGACTATTTTATCCATTTTGCCAACTTTTCCCTCTATGCTGCTGACTTTCCACTCTAGGTCTCAGGTTGAATTCATTTACCTTTTCTTTTGCATCTTATTTGATGTCATTGATTATTTTATAATTTAATTATTATTTAAAGCTTTATCTAGTAATATATCTATTTCAGTATCCTTACATTTAGGAGTTGAAAATTATAATCTCTTGGGGAGGTCATGTTGTCCTTTCATGTTTCTCTGTGTTACAACTTGTGCATCTGTTAGTTTTAATATCACATCTGGATTTATCAGAGGACTTTGTCATGAAGCAGTTGCTTTTGAGGTAAGAATGGGAATAGGAAAGAAATGAGATCAATCAAATAAGTGGGCAAGAAAACTAGAAGAGAACAAAGTTAAATAAGCAAAAGAAAAATAGGAATGTGGTTGTAGAGGAATGCTAAGTAAGATAAAAAAGCAATAAACTAGAAAAACAGATAAATATAAGGAGGATAAAATATAAATATATAAAGTTTTTTAATAAAATGAATTTGAAATACAGTAGAAAGAAAAATTGTGGAAATTCTGCAAAACAGGAAACAAGACAAATATGAAAGGAAAGAAAATAGATTTCCCGATAACAAAAACAAAAACAATGTACAAACAAAATTAGATTAATTTATGAAATGGAACTTAAAACATAGTTTATGAAAACATGATAACGTAAAAATATTGCTTAAAGTGTTAGCAAAAAGGCAAAATCTGTGAACAATAGGCTAAAAGAAAAAACAAATCTGTGAAGTATTGGAGTGGCATTGTTCTGGATCCTTGTAAACTGAAGTGTGCCTGTTACATAAATGGTGTGGTAGAGTTGTCGAATTGAAGAACTCTCGCCTTTCCTATGGCTGATACTGCTGTTAAACTTGGTTTGGATGTTGAACAAGAGTCTGATGCCCAAAAAAGCCATGTTCACTTTTTAGTGTCCCCTCTTTCTGATTGGTGTTAGGACAACAGACTATCATACCTGCATATGATGGATGTAGGAAGATGTTTCTAATAACTGGAGTTACACCGAAAGCAGTGAATTTTCTGATTACTGATGTTAGGATCTGTGAAAGAAATTCCTATCCATGACAACGACTATGAAAGCAGCATGTTGTTCTCTATTCTAAAAAAAAAAAAAAAAAAAAAAAAAAACAAAAAATAAAACAAAACCAAAACAAATAAAAAAAACATTCTAGGGATAAACAGATTTCTGTTTCTGTTCTGCACAAGTATAGGACTTAGAATCTGGTTTTCCTTTCTTTCTTTTTATCCTAAAAGGTATTGATTCCTCTGTTAGGCTCATAAGGTAACAAAGCAAGAAGAAAATGTGGCATCTCTGCTTTCATTTTGTGTGTCCCCTTTATTTTGGGTCAGAATCCTGCTTGTCACTTCATAGGTCAGGTTCATCACTCAAGGAGTATATGCCTACCTAACCTACCTCATTCTGCTTCAGGTTGAAGGTACAGAGATAACTAAGTCTTAAACCTGCAGCTACCTGGGAGTCCTAGAATAGCAAAACCTTGATGGACAGACCAAGTTTCAGAGAAGGGTAATTATCCATGTTGATGAGGCCGCTTTGTGGGACAGAGTCACCTTACAGGATCCAGATTGTTCCCCTCAAGTGATGACAACATTAACAAATTCTCAGAACATATTGAAGAACCAGAAGTGAAAAACTCATTACCAGACCACACTCTAACCAGGGCAGCTTAATCATGCCTAATGTCTATGCCAGTTGCCTAAGATAAACTTGGATTCACTGGAATTCTCCCATTTGGTCTTCTCCTCGATGCACTGATTTTTCTACTTTCTCTGCATTTCAACATTTCCTGTCTTTGTAATTGGCAAATTGGCATAAGTAACTGAGCTTAGTTTGTTGGAACTGCTAGAATCAAGGCTTTAGCCCTAAAACTTGGATTTACAGAGGAGAGACTTGGGGGGGAAAAATAATTCTGAGCTCTGAGGTGTGTCTTAGTGAAGTAGTCAGGATGCCAGTACCATATTTTTGAACCCTGCCATACATTTAATGGCTCTATCGGTATTTATTGGCCATCATTCTGTACAGGTACTATATTAAGGTGATAGGATAATAAAAGGCAGAGGGTAAAGTCAGATGCAATGAAAATGTAGACAGGTACTGCCAACCTGATCAACGTGACATCTGCACATAGTCTCACCTCTCTGCACATGTCCCCTAAGCAAGATGCAGGTGCGTTTATAAAGAATTGCTTACTATGGACTTAGCTTCAAAAATCTATGGTAAAATTAGAAGCAAGACTAACATGCCAAACAGTGATATTCTGTTATTAAAAACTTTTAAAACTACATTATCACATGGAAAAGTCGCAGAGCCAGTTCATGGTTGTCAAGTGGATTCTGCAGGAAATTAATTTCGTGAGGCTAAATGTCAATGTGTCTGGGGGTGATCAGAGGAAACTCAGTGGGGAGCATAAGTCTTGAGCTTATGGGAAGTCTCAGAATCCCATCTGCAGAGGAGGATGACAGTTTCAAAAGCTCCCAAGTCCTCCTTGGAACTATCCTACTCTCCAGATAACAAGCTATTGGAGAAGGGATGGCATTTTCCCTCATGTTTGGTAGGACATGCTGGAGTTTAAAATAGGAGTCTCCAAGATGGTCTGTGGGTGATGTGAACAGCAACGTAAGCAGCCCTGTTATTATTAGATACAGATCGTTTTAGGTTAGTGGATATGACTGTTTTCTAAAAATGCAAAGTCTGAGTCACTATATAGGCCTCTAATTTCAAGTGGCTGCCCTTCGCCAATATATATAGTCTAGCAATTCTCTGATTATGGTAAGGACTTTCTCCTACTTAAAGCTCACTTGTGAGCCAAAAAGAGAACATTGTCTCTTTGTCTTTGAACAGGACAAGTGTTTGTGTGATCCATTTCCAGGAAAAGCTAAGGTAAATCAAGATCAAAGCTACCTGTCTAGTGATATTAAATGGGTCCCCCTTCTACAAGGGCACAGTTATATATGCTTTTCTCCTAATGCCATGTAGGTGCTGAGAGACATACTACTTTTCCAAAATAAAAATCTCCTTTGCTAATCAGATGGTAAAATGTCTAGAATCACACCATCATTGACTCATTTCTTTCATTTTCTCTCTCCCTAGGTTCTTCAATGTACCAACAAGCAAATCATGCTGAACAGCTAGAGAGAGTTGGCCCTGTATATACTGGTTGATTTGGAGGGGAAAAGTAGAAGGCGACATGACAGTAATATGCTGCAGGCCAAGGAATCATTGATTCTCTTAGACTATACTTATTTGTGAAACATCATACCAACTTAGTCCAAGAAGAGAAAAATCTAGTGTCCAGCATGGCTCACAATTTTGAGTTTTACTAGGCCCTCAAAGAGGGATAAATTATAATTCATACTCCAGAAAGACAGTAGGAAGTGAAGGTTCAGGTTCCTCTAGGAACTCCTATCTCTGACCACCTCCTTGGCCTTTCTGCAGATAGCACCTCCTGCATTCCTTCTTGTGCCTTCACTCAGCATTGGTTTCTCTTGGTTATGCAGGGAGTTGAGCATACCTATGCCCATTTCTCTATTAATATCTATGTCTATAGCCTCCAAAATCCAGGACCTAGGCCTTCATCATCCTTTATCATCTCACTAATAGCGATCAGGGTAGTCATTCAGACTAATACCTTCCTTGTCAATTAAATGCCTTCACAAAGCTTAAAGGAGAGAGGGACATGGAAAAAAACAATAAAAAAGAAAGAGTAAATACTTATAAGTGGATAAAGCAAAATACCAGGAAATAATTTTCCTATCAAAAGAGACCATAGAAATTTTCATATAAGTGTTCTTAAAGTCTTCAATGATGTGATGGTAATCTCCTTTATACCATGAACTTATGTGTCAACCATGATGGCAGTTTCCAATGTCTTAGCCAGGAGAATGTGGGACCCAAGAACTGGCCATGACTTTCTGAAGATGTGTCAGAGATTCAGTTACATGGTAATGAGCTGATGGAGGCAGCCATATCACAAGAAGAAAATAGTACAAGAGCTTCCAAGTAGTTGGGAAGTATAGCTTCAAGTGATCCAGGTAGCCTTTTATTCCTGGAAGACTACAAGATTAATAGGTAGTCAGGTAGCAAGACTCACTTGCTCAAGAGAAACAGCACAGAGAATCTGATGAGGATTAGAGGGAGAAGATAACTGAGACAAACAAGTAGGTTGACTAAATAGGGTTACATAATCCATAGAATGAGTTCTCATTCAGTATAGGCAAATGGGTGAAAGAGTGAATGACGATATCAAAGGAGATTTGTCTACATAGGTATATAAAGGAAAATAAAAAAGTTATGTCTTTTAGATCAGCTTGTTCCTAAGAATTGTTCTTGAAGACAGTCTGACTCTCATGGAAGGAACTCTCAAGGGATAAAGCAGAGACTCAACTGCTTCCAATGCTACATTTGAGTAACTTAGTCCTGAACTCTGCCAGTAAGTTCAGGTAATGGTCTCATTGTTATGCAGCCTCTGCCAGAATTCAACCAGGCTTCATCTGAGTTAGACCTGAAGAACATCTTTGGGATGTTGAATATGAGCAGCCATGAGACAGGAACTGACCCTGTACTGAGCCTGAAACAATGATAGAGTTCAAAGAATTGTATTAGCTGCCTTTCCAAAAATTGACAGGTCACTGCAGCGGCTTCTTACTGCACCAACATGACCAGATGGCAGAGCCCATCACCAAGAGAAACGTCTACAGATGAATTGTTGGAAACATTAACAATTTGAGTGGATTAAAGCAAAAAGACAATTAGGGATTCCACAACTGGGGTCCAGTTTGTTAGCTTGGTTTCCAATACCTAAGCTTTAGAAGATATAGTTAGAGAAGTAAGTGGTTAGGGAAATAACTGATCATTCATACAAGCACAAGGGTTGCTAGAAACCATCCATCAGGTGCCCTGTACTCGGTGATGTTTGGGGAAGCATCTTTTGACTTTCAATGTTTGTGGACCAAGTTAATAAACACTGTGAACTGGAATACAGACTGCCTTTTATAGGGCCCTCCTGAGCCACTCTTCTCTTTTCCAAACTTTTTTTTTTTTAAGGTCTTAGGTTTTCATGAGTAGCCCCTCTCTTAAGGCTAAGTCCTATATAGAACAGGTGGGCAAAAGCAAACAGACAGGTACCTTCGTTCTGGGTCCTTTCCTGAGCTAAGTGCTGACTCAAGTGCTTGATCAGAATTCTCCCATGCTGTCAGACACAGCATTTTTAAAGTTCCAAGCTCTTCATCCCCCCACTCTTTAAGGCTATCTGAGCTCTTATTTCTCCCTTGGATTGCTGGACATCTCCATTAATGTTAAAACACTGCCCACATCTTTGTAAATAGGTCTTACCTGCAGTTCTCCTTGTCTATCTTCAAGAGTAATCTCCTTTTTAGCTTTCAGTGTAGATACAATCACCATAGACCCGTTCTCCAGCCTACCCCTCCTGCCTGCTCAGCACAGCCTTGTCCAAGGAGTGGTTGTCAAGGACACAGGCTCAGTACAAACCACTTGTTGTACCTTGTTGCTGTACATCTTTTCTTGAAATTAATCTATTCTCTCATATATATTATATCCTGACTGCAGTTTCCCCTCCCTTCTCTCTTCTCAGTCCTCCCCCATCCCCCTCAGCCTCCTGCTCCTCATCCACTCTTCCTCCTTTTCCCTTCATAAGGGGGCAGGCTTCCCAGGGATATCAAACAAACATGGGATATCAACAAACATGGAGTATTAAGTTTCAATAAGACTAGGCACCTCTCCTCATATGAAGGTTGAACTAGGCAACCCAGTATGAGGACAAAGGTCCCCAAAACAGACAAAAATAATAAGAAATAGCCCCTGCACCCACTGTTAGGAGTTCCACAAAAACACCAAGCAATACAACTATAATATATATGCACACACACATACAGAGGGCCTAGGTTAGACCCATGCAGACTCTCAGATTGTTAACCAACAGTCTGCTCTTGGCAAGCCCCTGGTCCAGGTTTGATTCTGTGGGGTTTCTCGTGGTGTCCTTGAGCCCTCAGGGACCTACAATCCTTCCTCTCCTTCTTCTGCACGATTCACTGAGTTCCACCTAATGTTTGTCTGTGGGTCTCTGAGTCTGTTTCCATCAGTTGCTGGATTGGGCACCTCTGATGGAATTATGCCAGTCTCCTGTCTACAAATACAGATGCACACCTTTCTAAACTAACTAGTGTAATGCTCATATCTTATTGACCAAAATGACCACTGTTCATTGCATTGCCTTCCAGTGATTTCTGAAACACTTTTCTCACCCACAGCCTCTAATTATTACCCACCTACCTCAAAGAGCTGCAGGCAGGACAGCTGAATGGAGTGACTGGCAGTCCAAGGTTACCAGTTGGGAAGTGTTAGAAACAAAATTTAAATTCAGGACCTCTGACTCCAAGTTCAGGGCCCTTTCTACCAAAATGTGCCTCTGGATAGCACTGTCATTACACAGCTGACAGTCACCACTCTGATGGGACTCTAGGGAGTTGACAGTTGCTGTATTACATTGATTCTTGAGAGGAGCGATGAGAAAAATCAAAGGACTTCTTGCTCTTCTGAAAATTTAAGTTTTTTTATTTATTTATTTTTTTATTTTATCGTTTTCCTCAGTTGGATGGCAAGGAGAGAACAGAGCATCTGTGAATGGAGGATAACATGAACCAACAGGGAGGAACAGTAGTCATCTTTGCTGTTATTTTGATTGCTGAGCATAGGGACTCCAGAGACTAACTCTCAAAACAACCCTTTGCAGTATTTACATTTATTTCCATTGTATGTGTGTGGACACAGAGGTCAATAGTAGTAGCTCACGAAATTTAGAAAGTCTAAATCCGAATTTGTCTACTTTCAAAGCCTGGAATATTGGTCTTTGGACTTTGGCCTTCTCTACTACAGAAAGACACAAATTGATTTAGGAAAATTCTTTCTTCTTTTTCTTTTTATATCACAGTCTTTGAGCAATATCCAGGCAAAAACCACAAAAGGACTATTTACAAGTTGCAAAGAGGAGCTAGTCATGGCTTCCTGTTTAAGCTGAGCCAGCTTCTCCCACAGAAGCCCCTAGGCAGTTTGGAAGGAGGAGCAGGTGCCACCTTTGGTTTTCTTAAGTCTTTAGCAAATTCTGGGACCCCTCACACTGAAAACAATACCTGTTGATACTTATGGTTAGGTTTCGGTGCATGCTCGGCCTGCTCTGCTGATTAGTAATTGAAACGAAAGGGATTGGAAAACCTCCTACTAGTGATAATTACTAAATGTGTAAGGGGAGGAGGGGCTTAACCGGGATTTTATAAATATGGAACAAGATTCTTTCATCTCTGTCAGGTACTGAGGCTTCTACTCACATCTCAGGAAGTTGTGGTTTGGTCTGCTTAAACCTGCCAGTCTCCTTTATAACCTACTGCACCTGGAGTCACAGCCTCCAGCAAACAGTGGAGGGGAGTGGGCCAAACTGTTAGCCCCACCCTGAAATGCTTTCATGGGGTGGATGGTGCATGCACTACTTGCATGCCACTGTTCTGTTCTTTTCCTTTCAGAGAGTCTACAAGGAAGCACTGCATTTCAAGCTCCCTCCTTTTAATTGTTCAGTCTTTGTTTTTACTGCTGGCATTACTTATCCTGATCACAATAGTGTTTGGACCCGGGGCTTGTGATAAATGAGGCTGAGCAGCTAACTTCTTAAGGTAAATAATTTAGCTCAATAAATAAGTGAAGGGCCACAGTGTCTTCAGCAATTCTGGCAGCTCATTCATCTCCCCATCTCCTCAGCGTGTCAAGTTGTACTATGCTGCCCGGACTTCCCTGAGCTGATGGCCTTTTCCTGTCCTGTCACAACAAACAGCATTTTGTAAGAGAGAGACGTTTCAAGTGCTTCCTCGGTGCTTTTGCAATCACTCAAAGGAGTCATTGAAACAAGCAGTCAATTTGCAGGGTAGCCTGGAGTGCAGCAGTCAGGTGGGGAGACTGGGTTAGCTGTCCCTCCTCTGACACTGAGTACAGGTGCCCTGGGAGAAGTTGAGCTAAGAGGCAAGAGACCAGGAGGAAGGATGCCAGAGGAGATCTAGAGACAGTGCATGGAATCCTGGGAGAAATAAGGAAAGCTATAGGCCAGCCTGTGTGCTAGTCAGGGTTTCTACAGAGAGATAAACCCAATATAAATGTGATAGTTGTAAGTTCTAGCTACACACATACACACACACACATACACACAGAGACATACACAGAAACACACATACATGGACACACACAAACATACACATACAGACACAGAGACAGACACAGAGACAGACACAGAGACAAACACAGAGACAGACACAGAGACAGACACAGAGACAAACACAGAGACAGACATAGACACGCACAGACACAGACAGGATTTATTATAGAAACTGGCCCTCATGATGATGACTGATGAGTTCTATGACATCTACAAAACAGAGATCTTCTGGTGGTGGTGGTATCCCTTAATTCAAGGACAAAAGGACAGAGAACTCAAAGAATCTGTAACATGAGCCTTGAAGTTCAAAGGGCAGAGTGCTTCTGATGTCTGAGTGCATGGTGGGTATGGGAAGGGGTGCTGTAGAGAGAATGTTTAAGCTCCAGTAGAAAAAGTAACTACTTTTTGTTTCCTCCTTTTCTTGTTCTATCCAGCCTACTAATTGTTTGGATGCATATATCATACTGAGATCTGCTTCATTCAGCCACCTGACCAACAAGCCAATGCCTCCCAGAAATATATTCATAATACACAGATTTAATGATTGATCTGTTTTCTAGGCATTTCTTAATCCAGTAAAGTTGACAATTAAAATTAATTGTTATATTCATCATACCAACCTGAAAAGGTAGGGGAGAAAGAGAAGATACCAAAGCCATGTGAAAATTATCATCCAGGAGACCAGGGTCACAAAGTTTCTGTCTTAGTTAGGGTTTTACTGCTGTGAACAGACACCATGACCAAGGCAACTCTTATAAGAACAACATTTAATTGGGGCTGGCTTACAGGTTCAGAGGTTCAGTCCATTATCATCAAGGTGGGAACATAGAAGCATCAAGGTAGGCATGGTACAGGCAGAGCTGAGAGTTCTACATCTTCATCTGAAGGCTGCTAGTGGAAGACTGACTTTCAGACAGCTAGGATGAGGGTCTTAAGCCCATGCCCACAGTGACACAGCTATTCCAACAAGGCCTCACCTCCTAATAGTGCCACTCTCTGGCCAAGCATATACAAACCATCACACTTAGGTTCAGTATTGACTACCTTAGGCCAGTTGCTTCCCTTTCTGAACTCTTTCTCCTTATCTCTGCAATGAGAGGGATGGAAGCCAGCTAGCTACTCAGGGGCCAGGCACTATGTGCAGGCAATGTGGGTGGTAGAGTCTTTCTTCTTTGATGCTTACACAGGGTGCATCCCAACACAGGCACTGATCATTCTTAAGCTTTCTGGAGTTTTAACATGGTGCATCCCATCTCTAAACCTATCAGTGACAGGAGGCCCAGGAGTACACACATGTCCATTAAAAAAAAAAAAAATCCCATTTGAAAAGTCTACTGGCATTCTGTCTCTAATAAGATAGTCACTTTCCCAATCATGTCCAACAGAGGAAAAGATAAAAGTTTCCCCAGCTGCCCTGCGAGGACCATGGAAAGGCTTGGGCCAGAAAATTCACCCCTCCTCTGTAGAGGGCTGTTCCTATCAGTACAAACTCTAGTAGAGTGGGCACCACAATCCAATTAAAGTAATTGTTGCCTAAATGGCCCTTGAAGAAGGGACATAGCCACTAAGGGCAGGGAACAGCCTCTTTCAAGGAAACCGGATGGCTGGAAAACGCAAGAAACAATTTCTCTAGATGGAAAATGAACGCAATGAATCTGTGTGCAGCAGGAAATCTTATGAGAAAATAAGACTTTGGGAGGATTTATTGAAAGACATAATTGCAACAAGTATATTGATTTTACATAGATAAGAAAACAAATGTTGGCAGGGATTGGATTTGGTTTATTACATTTATTTCCCCACAGAGTTAATGCATTTAAAGACATGGTTTATTTTTCAAATGGAGAAACATTGTTTTCAGAGACCTTTATTAGGTTCGTGCCAATTCCCTCAACTTCCCTTTCCCAGAAAATTGGTTTGTAAGTGGGGGCCAGAGGGGAAGAAAGTGTGGAGACACTCTCTTTCTGGGACAATCTGGAACCAGAGACTATTGGTGCTTCCCAGACAAGGAAGAGCCGCTTTCTGCATTTCCTCTTTCTTCCAACCACCAGGAGTGCCGAAGGGAGTATAGTGCTGGAGGACCAGAATTCTGTGTACTTAGCATCCTCTCCATACACACCGAGGGCAGTGGTTCCCTTCCTAATGCTGAGACAGACCCTTTAATATAGTTCTTCATGTTGTCCTGACCCCTCAACCATAAAATGATTTTTGTTGCTACTTCAGAACTATAATCTTGCTACTGTTGTGAATCGTAATGTAAATATCTGATATGCAGTATATCTGATATGCAACTCTTAAAGGGGTCACGACCCACAGGTTGATAACTGTTAAGCAGATATAGGGATTGCAGGAAGGTGGCCATTTCATCATTTAGAAACTTTGCAGGAAGCAGAAACCATGGGTTCTGATTTGGGCCCTATTCTAAAATCCTTCTGGGCAGATTCTGTAGTATTGATGGATTGAAGTTTGCAACAATGATTACTATGTTGTAATTTACAATTGGGCAATTCTGTTATGATTGTGTTTATTCTTTCTAAAGTCCCACAGGGACTGTAGTCATGATTTCTGATTTACAATCTGGATATCAGGCCTCAGAGATTAAGAAATATGATGGATTGATTTTCCTAATTGCAAAGCTTATGGGTTTAATTTCTCCTCTATCCAGAAATTGAGTTTGGGGACATGGGACAAACAAGGGACTCTATTCTTGCATGGTTGGCATGGGTTTTCAAAAGAACTAGATCTGTTTGAACAAACATGGATGGCTCCCTAAGTCCAGTGTAAGTAAATCTGGGAAGGAGTAGAGAGGAAGGGACCCAGGTGTGAAGAAGAGGTCCCTCTCTGTGGGACTCTGACTCTGATTCCTGATTATCCCTTTCAATGGCATCAGATGTCGTGGGATGGTTCACATTATGGAAATATGGAATGGTTCTTATGCCTTCTTCCTATTATGATGTTGCTTAGGCTGGTTTCTCTGAAACCTGAGATCCATCACTGGTATGAAGCCAACATGGAATCCCAATTTAAATTAGCACTTAAAAGAACTTTAAAGTTTATAAGCTGATTTCAAATTTTTCTTTAAGATTGTTTAAATTGTGAGTGTGTGTGTGTGTGTGCACTTGCATGTATAAGACATGTGGAAAGATGTCACAAGAACCTGCTGTGCCCGTAGAAGTCAAAGCACAGCTTTGTGGAATTATTTCTTTCTCTCTACCTTTACCTGGATTCCAACAATCAAATACAGAACACCAGGCTTGCATGGCAAGTACCTCTACCCCCTCAGCCAACTCAACAGCCCAGCTTTTGTATTATCATATTAAAAATCCAATACCCAAAGAAACTACAAGCTTTCCTAAACCTAGCCATTCACCAGAAAGTTTGGGATCAGATTTTGTGACTCTTCAGTACAAGCTAAGCCCTTCCCATCACCTTCAAGATAATGGCAATATGAACTCCAAGGATCAGCCCCCACCCTTCCTGGGACACACAGAAACACCTCTCAAGTATTTCTGCTCTTTTTCCTCTGATGGCTTTGACCATGTAAATTATTCAGCATTAATCCTGCTTGCTCCTAAATCTCCCTACAGCTTTTCCCTGAGTAACTAATACTTGTCTTAATCACATCCTAGACACGGCTGGCTTTATATGCCACTTGCAACAACACGTTCAATTATGATTGATTGGAATTTAAGTTCTGATTTCTCTTAGAACATAATCAGTCCTGAATGGGAAATTTTTACAGTGACAATTAAAATAATGAAAGTGAACTTTAAATGACATTCAAATAGTGTCACCTGGGAGTAACTCACAACACTGCCCTCCCTGCTTCATTGTGGGAGCTCAGCTATTCAGCAGGCCTCTCTGTTTGGTGCTGTTGATGTCTGAGGAGTGGATACAAGGACTGGGGTTAACCCTTCACTGGCAGCCTTATTAAAACACACTGCATGTTGCCCACTGCTTAATAGTGTGTTCCTCTGGGCTGATTTCTATTTACATCTAAAAGGCATGTTAATTGTGCAAATGTGTAAACAGCCACCAAAGATCTCCATCAAGGGAACCTGTTTGCTTTGGGAATTCTGTTCCAGGAACCAGGCAGAGATGAGAAAGTTCTTTCTAAACAGTAGAGTTGGGCTCTTTGAATACTATTGATCTGAAAAAATCAGCTGAACCTTGAAGTTCCTCACCAGGCAATGACTCCTCAAAGGGATTCAGAAAAAAAAAAAAAAGTGTTTTAGCTGAGAGCTCAGTCCTCTGTAGCATCTTCTTGTTTCCATGGACACATGACCTTGATGGACACTTGCCAGGTCTGACCTTGTTGGGCATGTGCCGGGTGTGCCTTTGAGGAATACTTCTGTGTGAACTCATACACACAAGGAGATAAAAGTTCCCAATAAAGAAAGAAATTATGTTAACAGAGCAGAATCTTACAATAGCTTTTATTTTCCGAGAAGGACAGCAAGATGTGGTGCCTACTTTGTATTAGAGGCTTCGAAAATCTAGTTCCACAGCATTCTGTCTCAATCCAATCACCCAGCCTTTCCATTGCCTCTTGTCACAAAGCAGACTTCCACTTGGATCTTGTTTGAATTCGCGGTCTCCACCTAACTGGACTTGCCCTCATCCCTATGGGTTCCCTTTTTCCAGCTAACCATCCTTAAAGTAAGTTTGCTATATCCATCTTCAAGCTGTCAACATCCATTACAAAGTCAAGCGAGCCCGCCTCCTCCTTGTTGGGCAACCCTAGACATTGTGTCTAATCTTGCAGTTTATTAAGATGTCAACAGTATTGTTGTGTTAGAGCCAAAAACTACCATACCTTGAAAATCTATTTTATTTTTAATGAAATACCAGTCAGACGATGATAAAGATGATTAGTGAGATTGAGACTTGGCAGAACATGTTTGTTTTGTGGAATCCTTTACAGCAAGTTTGAGTTCATTCTCTTCATTTCACAGCCGAAAAACTGAGCCACAGATGTTCTACTGTTCAATACCCTTGTTACAGACCGTTCACTCCTGGGTGACAGTAAATAGGGATTGTATTTTACACTTTGCTTGTATTGGGTACATTGCTTATGATCCTGGCCAATGTGAGGTCTAGCTCCTGAGGAAATAAATGATCTTCAAAAATTTAGGGAGATTTCAACACAAAGATGTCAGTGTAACATCTTTTTAAAAAAATTCTGAAGATCATTTTCTGTTATTATAATAGTGTACTTGAAGCAGGGTAGTTAATAAAAGAAAGGTTGGGTATTTTTGTTTGTTTTTTGTTTGGTTGTGATGTATGGTTTTTTGTTGTTGTTGTTGTTTGTTTGTTTGTGGGGGAGGGATTCATTCTTATGTATCATGATAGAGAACTGCTCAGTTCCTGGTAGGGAACTCATGGTGAATGGGATCACACTTGGAGGAAGTGAAGAAGAAAGAGAGAGGAGAGAGAAGGGGCAGGGAACTTGCATTTAGAGACCTGTATCACTGCCCTAGGACCTAATTCCCTCTAACCCAGTCTTCAAAGAAGACTTTGGTCTGGTCATAAGGGAGGTATGCTAATCACTTTCCATGAGGGTTTGGAATCTTGAAGGTTCCTCCCTTCCTGCCACCCTCCATCCCTCCATTTATTCTTCCCTCCTTCCTCCTTCTCTCCTTCCATCTCTCTTTCTATTTGTGTGTGTGTGTGTTTGTGGATGGTTTGTCTGCATGTATGTCTGTGCATTGCATGTGGGCACCACCATTTCTTAGAATTCTTACTCTGAGAACAAAGCTTCCAGAAGATAAAACTTTGGAAGAATAAATCAAATGCAAACTCCAGCAAGGGCCATTTGCAAAAATCTGGAAATACATGTATGTCACATTCCTAGGAATAGTCTTCAGAAATTCTACCAGTAATATATACAAAGTAAGTGGAAAAAAACACTTTTCAGACATTGTCATGGTATCAAACATAGACATAGCTCTATGCTGTTATGAAATACAGAACAGTAGGTAAGCTGGAAGTAAAATGATGGGGGAGATACATTGAGAAAACATAAGAACATTATAACAGCACTGTTAATGTCCAATTAGTGATTAAACAAAGGATCTCCCAAAAGCCAAGACTTTTTCATAACGGTAAAAGACCCGAGTGATAAAGATGCAGTGCTCTCAGGATAGTTGTGTAGCAAGAGTCTGAAAAAGATGGAACAACAAACAATAGAAGAAAGTGAAGAAATAAATCACAAACTTAGTTGAGAATATTATTAATTCTGTCCTATAAATTGACAGAAAATCAAGAAAATACCAGTAAGAATAAATATTTGAGCAGTATCATCAACCAAATAACTTGGATTGATATTCTGTTATTATATCTAAAAGTGCCCGAACTTGCATTCTTTTCAAGTACATGTGAGAGATTTGCAGAGAAATACCATGTGCTTAGCTAAAAATTTAAGGCTAGGTACTTTTCAAAGGACTGAAGTTGTAAGCAGTGTATCTTTTTTTTGGGGGGGGGGTGAGACAGGGTTTCTCTGTGTAGCCCTGGCTGTCCTGGAACTCACTCTGTAGACCAGGCTGGCCTCGAACTCAGAAATCCGCCTACCTCTGCCTCCCAAGTGCTGGGATTAAAGGTGTGCGCCACCACTGCCTCCTGGCCCAACAGTGTATCTTTTGATACCTATAAAAAGAGAATTTAACTATAGCCAGAGGCAGCAAAAGAAAATGCAAAACTAGAAATAATTACCTGAGAAGAGAGAAGATGGCAGACTGTTCATTACAAATATAAAGAAAGTACCCAAAATCAAAAAAATACCAGTAGCCTACAAGAGCCAAGGGAATGGCTTTTCTCCCAGAGCTTCTAGAATGAGTGGCACTTGGCTTTAATTCAGATTTCCCACCTCCGGAATTTTAAGACAAATGTGCATTGTCTCAAGTTTGTGTCTCTGGTAATTTGTTACATGAAAAGTATGAAATGAATACAGAAGAAATTAGAAAATATTTCGACTGGATAGAATTATAGTTTAGTTAAATATATAGTATTCATCAGCTAAACTGAAAGTTTTACCTTTAAAATGTCCACATTAAAAACAATTAAATGCCAAAATTGCTTAAGTTTTTTTAACTTAATAAAATAAGAAAATAAAAAATTAAGGCAAAGTATTATAAAAAAGGAATTATAAAGGTTTGAAACTATAGAGTGGAAAAATGAACTAGGGAACAGATCAAATATAGGATAGGGCAAGAAATTAAAACCTCATTATTTGAGTAAGGTTAAAAAGTGTAGGAGCCTGGGGCTGGACAGATGGTTCAGCAGTTAGGAGCACTGGCTGCATTTTCAGAAGACCTGAATTGAATACCCAGTATCCTCATGATGGCACACAACCATCTGTAACTCCAGTTCTAGGACATCCAATACCTTTTTCTGGTCTCCTTAAGCACTCTATACATGTGATACTGACATAAGAAGCAAAACGCCCCCGTATATAAAATAAAAATAAATAAATTGTTAAAAAAGAAATGTAGCAGCTGGAGATATTATTCAGTGGTTATCAGTGCTTGATTCCCTTGCAGAGGAACAGAGTTTGTTTGATCCTTAGCAGCCACACAGGGTAGATCACAACCAATTGTAATTCTGGCTCTAGGGTATTTGGTACCGTCTTTGGGCACTGTATTACTAAGCAGAGTAGTTATGGTGATAGAGTCTTGTATCCTTAGCATTTAGGAGAGTGTGATAGGAGGATCACAAGTTTGAGTCCCACAAAGTCTGGGCCACATAGAAAGCTTCAGTTCTTTCTTCCTGGACTATAGAAAGAGAAGACCCAGTCTGAAAAACAAGATAATCAAGTAACAACATTCAAACAGTATAAGAGGACTGGTCAACAAAAACAGAAAGAGAAAATAATGTGAAATTTCTGGCATGTGTGCTAAAGAACTTGACAACAAATATAAAAAACTTCTTTAACCACAAATATGAAATGGAAAAACTTCTTTAAAAACAAAATGGACAGAAAACGTAGATGACCCAGATAACCTCATATCTATTAGAAAAATTGAAGTAATAATTTAAAACCTCCCTACCATAGGACCTTATGGCCTAGCCAGCTCTTCTGTAAAATTCTATTAAATGTTTTGCAAAGAAAAACCCATGGTGCACAAATTCTCTCACAAAAGGTAGAATGGGAAATACTTGGGAGTTTGTTTTGAGACCAACATAACCACAATTGAACTCACCAAACTTCATAAGGACTCACCAGCAAATAAAACTTAAGAGGCATACCACTCATGAACACAGATTAATCACAATCCTTAACAATTGCTGAATCCAACGGAATATAAAGAAATGCAATCTGACAAAACGAAAATTATTCTGGGAACATCAAGTTAACATTATAAAAGCAATATGATTGATCATTAAGAATATAAAGAAAAAGTTTCTAAAATCATTTTAATGGATGCAAAAAGACACACACACACACACACATCAATTCCCATTCTTGAGCAATGAAGAAACAAAGCAGAACTTCTTCAATCTGATAAACAGCAGGCATGTTAATGCCACAGTTATAATTTAATGGATAAATATTTGGAAGTATAGGATGAAGACCAAGGTGTGGCTGGAGAGATGACAAAGCTAAGAACGTGTGTGCTGCTCTTACAGAGAACCAGAGTTCAGTTCCCAACACCCAGGTTTGGTAGTTCACAACCATGCTCCAAGGGATCCAACTCCTTCCTGCCTTCATTCAAGTGTGTTCACATACATACATTCGCACACCACACACACACACACACACACACACACACAAATACATAAAAATAAATCTTTTCCTAAAAACAAGCATAAGGCATAGGTTTATTCTCCCCATGTGTATAAAGTGTAGTGTTCAGGGTTATTCAATGCAATTAGGCAAGATATTGGGAAAAGCATATAATCATTATTAACGAAGAAGTAAAACTATGTTTATTTGTAGGTGCTATAAGTGCATGTATAAAATTCCAAAAAAATTTTGAAACAAAATGAAAACAACTCCTGGATCTAATTCATAAATTCACCAAGGTATGAGAATCTAAGATCAACATACAAATATGAGTAGCATTCTTAACTACCAGCAACCAGAAAAAGAAAAATATTAAGAAATCAATACTAATCATAATATATAATTAACAGCTCAAAACTCATGAAAAGAGTTTTGGAAAACATTTAAGAAACTTCTATAAATAAAACAAAGTATTGGTGAAATAAATTAAATAAGACTATTTAATTTATATTAAATAATTTAAGACTATTTAATTTATATTGAATAATTAAATAAGACTATTAAATAAAGTAAGTGAAAAGATGGCCCATGCTCATGGGTTGAATGTTAGAACACTATAAAATATGTCAATTCTCTTTATATTGATTATCTGAGTCACTAAAAAAAGGTCAACTGCAACCTCAGAGGGTGCATTTTAACTTGTTTTTGAAGTGCTGGGAAACAAACTCAGAATCTTGGACCTGATGAGCAAGCACTCTTTTTTTTTTCTATTCTAATTTGTCCTGGTCCCTGCAGAGGTGAGAAAATGGTATCTCATCCTCTGGAACTGGAGTTACAGGCAATTGTGAGCTGCTATATGGGTGCTGGGAATCAAGCTTGGGTCCCCTGCAGGAGCAGCCAGTGTTCTTAACCTGTAAGTCATTTCTCCAGCTACAGAGATAGATTATTTTTCATAGTAATTAACAATATTATTAGAATTTATATAATACTGAAAAATAAGAGCCATGACATTCATAAAAAAGAAGAACCTAGCTGGAAGAGAAATAATATCTGATTTTAAGAATGATGAGTAAGCTGTAATAATCATAAGAGATACTAACATTTACATAGGCAAATTGATCAGTACAATAGAAAGATGATGTTTAAAAGGTCAAGTGACTTTCTTTTCAAGCAAAAGTGAATTTAAGGATGATTGAATAAGGAACTGGGAAAAGTGTCTTTTAAGTAAATTTTAGTGGATCAACTTTGTGTCTGTAACAGAAAAGAAATAAGTTTGACTTAAACTTTACATTACATAAGACTTTTAAACCTTTAAATAGAAATAGATAAATTATGTATGGGTTGTAGATAATCAAAAACTGCAAAGCTCTTAAAGAGAAACACAGGATTATAATTTCTAAATTTGGTAGCCCACAAAGACTTCTTAGATAGAAAGCCTGAATTTCAAACTACAGAGTTTAAAAGTTTATTTTTTTCTCAACAGAGGCAAAATTTTAAAATTTTAAAATAACTGAAGTTTAAAGTCTCAGACAAATATGAAAAGGGCAGCCAAAGAGTAGGAGGAGAAATTATAATATAGAGACCTTTTATCTAGAATTTAAAATATACTGATGGAAATGAATAGCAAAAGGAATATCTAACAAAAATGGTTAAAAAGCAGACTGAGGGGCATACAATTAGTCTATAAGCCCATAATAATGTCCAACACATTAAGCAAAACTGAGGCTATACTAAGTATTTATAAATGTGGCTATAATCATTAGTTTGAAATGTTAGAATAGGCCCTGAGAAAATGGAAGCATCATGTATTGCTGGTGGAAGAATACATTCATAAAAGTGTGGAATTTGTTATGGGACATAATTCTATTCTTAAGTACATACCAAAAAATAAATTATAAAGCACATACCTACTGAAGTACTTTTTTTGAGATCATATATCTGGAGTGCTAGTTATAGTAAGTGTTCACATCTTGGGGATGTATAGCTGTTTTTCAGTATGTTCATATAATAGAATCAACTCAGCAATTGAAAATGGACTGAAAATACACACCACAAGAAATACAAATACTAGAAGGACCATATTGAATTAAAGAAGCCATGAGTACCTAGTTATAACCCCATATTCAACAAAAAACAGAATTAGATAATGGAATGACAACAGTAGATTCTTTTTGGATGTACAGGCAAAAGCAAGGGACTGGAAAGAAAAACAAATTTTTAGGGTTCTGGGAAGCCTCTATATTGTTATTAATATTTTGGTTACATGGAGAAAGAGAAGGTATGCAATAAACATGCTAAGATTCACAAAACTATATGCTTTAATATCTGTGTATTTTACTATATGTAATTATGTCTCAGTAATACAAGTTCTACCCAGAGAAACATAGCAGAGCAGCAATCTAAACCCAACATTTTCAGTTTCCTAATGTGAAATTAAAGCTTGATAAAGAAAGCTATTCCACTAAATCTACATTTTCCTCCAAGGTTTTAATTAACCATAAAAGAAGACTCCCATAAACCCAGTGCCAAACTGCCATTCAGGGATAAAGATCAAGGCTTAGGCTGGAATAAAAGAGGAAGCTAGTTAAATCTTCAGAGTATCACAGAGTTGGGGTAAAGATGGTGGATCACTTGGGGATTGACTGTTTTTAGTTTGCAACTGGAGCTTGAAATCTACAGACAGGTCTAAATCTTTATATGAGTTTGGAGACAGAGTAGAAAAAACAGAGAGAGAGAGAGAGAGAGAGAGAGAGAGACAGAGAGAGACAGAGAGAGACAGAGAGAGACAGAGAGAGACAGAGAGAGACAGAGAGAGACAGAGAGAAAGAGAGACAGAGAGACAGACACACACACAGAGAGAGACAGAGACAGAGAGAGAGGAGGAGGAGGGGAGGGGAAAGGGAGGGGAAGAGAGGGAGAGAAAAAAGAGAAGAGAGAGTGAGATAGAGAGACACAGAAACAGAGACAGAGAGAAACACACAGAGATGCACACACAGAGAGAGACAGAGAGACAGAGAGATAGAGAAACAGAGTAACTGAGGATGACAGTCAAATATTAAGTTGCAATCTAAGTCTTAAGACAGAAGGCAGGTGTTGCATCAGGAAGACAAGCAGAAAAATTGCATTGTTTGATTTTTATGGTTTTTTTTTTTTTTTTTTTTTAGATTTTTATTCCATTTAGGTCTACTTTACATTGAGTGTCTCTCTACCTGCATGTGCGCACGTATGCGCACCCCCCCCCCCCGCGCGCCTCCCTCCCCCCACACACTCGCACACTGGCTTATCTAGTAATTAAAATGTCAATATAATCTACAGACATGCTCATAGACATTCCCAAATTTAATGTGTAAGATATCAGAACATGCTATGGCCTATCAGGTCAACAGATAAAGTAGTCACCATACTCTGTGGACATAGGATATCAAGGAGCTACAGCTAGAAGTCAAGTCTCTGATAACATTACAGTTTTTTGTTGTCCCTAGATATTATGGTCGGTGGAGAGAGGAAACTGGAAAGAAAGCTGAGAAGCTTAAATTCAAATATTTTCTACAGAATACCAAGAAAAGAGATTCCACAAGGGGGATTAATTGTTTTGTTTTTCACCTATAGGGCTAAAAGTCTGAAATCTGACAGTTCCTGTTCTGTAACTTCCAGTGTTGCAAAATATACAAGTCAGTCCTGGAAGGTGGTGATGTGATGAATGTTGTCTGTCCCCTCGGTCTCCCAGTCTAAGCTCGTGTTCAGGAAGAAGAGATCAAGCACTCAGGATCCTTTTTTTTTTTTTCTTCTGATTTCCTCCTCTTGATTCTAATTCTTAAAGTTTATTTATCTAGTATTATTGCGATTGTTATTTATTATTGTTAGGTGTGTGCGTAGGCATGCAGGTATCAATTGTGTGCAGTGATTAGAGAATGACTTTCAGGATCTGGCCTCCCAGATCCCGGATCCCTCTCTCCAGTGATGCAACTCAAGTCCTCGCCTTTATGTACCGGGTTTTTCATTTTTTTTTACCCCCTAAACCATTTCACTACCCCTCCTCCTCTTACTTCTATAGCTGTCAGTCCAATCTCATTTCCTTAGAGCCTAGTATGTGATTAGAAATTCACACCAAGGTGATAATGGGTGATAAAATATTAATGGCCATCCAAAGTGTTAATGGTTATTCACATCAAGTAACTATCAGCTATATACTAGCTAATTCACTTTCAATTTATCACACTTCAGCTTATGGGAATAGAGTGTAAATATCCTGGCTGGGTAGGTATTATGGTACTGATTGTTCAGTTCCCTGGACTAAGCCTAGTTTTGTACTTGCCTACATGGCAACTGTTCATCTGGTGCACGCGGAGCATATTTCCTCCTCTGCGGATGCTTTCTATGAAAACCTACCACATTGCTTTACATTTCTTTATTTTAATAACAATAAGGATGCATACACTTAACAAGATCCTGTCAGGCAACAAAAACAGGTAAGTGCCATGGAAGCCAGTATATAAGGCACATGCCTTTTCATGGTTAAGTGGAATTCATGACCCAACTATTTCTGCATGTTCAATTAAATAAAAATATGGTGCTTTGCTTATGGTGTTTAAGAAATAAGATCTGAATAATTGTTTAAAATACCTTACAATGGACTTTACTTGTTCAGAGGTGAGCACATGGAAATGGCTACATCCTTGCCTTGACAAAGGTTGCTTAATGGGAAAGAAGCCCATCCCATCATATTCAAATACAAAGAACAGGCTCTGATAAGCACACATGCCTGATGTGGCTAGGTAATATAAGCAGTTTTTCTGAATGAGAAATCTTGGGTGAAATGAGAAAGTGGAAATATAATCCTGCTAGAGGAAGGAGCAAGGGGTTGTCAGCCTGTGAGGAAGTATGAAAAAAGGTGAGGCCAAGAGGTAGAAAGATTAAAGTATGTATGTTTGTCCAGTACCAATAGCCAGCTGTGCAAATATACTTATAACTAACATTATATAGCCTCAACAGCATATATATGCACATACAAATACATATATGTATTTAATAACAGTGGATGAAAAAGGGAGCCATGAGTTTGAGGGAAAGTGGGGAGAAGTACAATGGATGGTTTAGAGAGAGAAAGGGAAGACAGAGACACAATTAAACTATGACCTCTAAAGCAAAAAAGATGAAACCAGAGAAGTCTTTGTTCTCAGAGCACAGAGCAAGAACATGTGAAGCAAGAAGAAGGCTTCAGAACACTTGGGGCCAACTCTGGTGAGCTATCTTGGTTCCTACAAAGAATATTTTTTTTATCATGAGAGTTAGGAAGCACAGTTGGGCACTATGATATGTGTCTGAAATCCCAGCAGATCATGAGTTCTGGTCTACCTGAACTGCAGGATGAGATCTCAGAATCTAAAACAAAGTCAAGATTGACTGAGAGCCACTGAAGTCCTTTGAGCAAGAAAGTGAGAAGATAGCTAACTCTAAGCAGGGCAAGTTATCTCCGGTCTGGGCCTTCATCTTCAGTGACTAGGAACAGCTGTTGTACAGTCTGTGAGGTTGTGTCCTCTCTGACACCGAATGGTCCTCAACTCACAGATACTTCCATTATTGGGAGATATCAGCCATGGATGGGCTTATTTCTAATTTCTGATCTTGGGATCCTTGTAGGTTTATATTCCCTATGGCTCCTGAGATGTCAGGATGACCAAGGTCATCCATGTAAAGGGATCCCTAAATAATCCAGTCAGCAATACGAAGAAGTATCATGTGATTCCCAAGCTCTTTTTGTCCCAGTGGCCAGATGTGCTTCCCAGAATGAAATATGTGAGTACCACAGTGAGGATCATGGGAACACAAGTCAGATGACCTGTAATGACATCACTAAATCATTAAACTCAGTAAGCTACAGTTGGCCTTGTATAGCCTCAGGTCTTCTATCTATAGATTCAACCAGATGTACATCACAAGTATTTCTCTAAAAATAAAAATTAACAACAGAACAATAAAAATAATTCAAACAAAAGCAATACAGTATAATGTCTATATATCATTTATATTGATATAATAGGCAGTATAAGCAATAAAAATGATTTAAAGCATATGGAAGGATGTCTTTTGGCTACATGTAAATATGGCAGGATTTTGTATAAAGGACTTAAGCATCTGTGGAGTTCCTTTCAGAAATGGACTGACAATAGGGGGAAGAAAAACATCATTTCTCTTTATCTTTGTTCAGTTGGTTGTTCAACCTTCTTTAATGCTGCTCTTGAGCCAATTTCTACTATTATTCCAGTTTCCATGAACACAAAGTGTATACACAGAGAGAGAGACAGAGACAGAGAGAAAGGAGAGAGACAGAGAGAGAACCAACACACACAGACACACACATACCCCAAATACCCCATCAACACATAATCACACATTGAAACATGTCATCATCATCATGGTCATCATCATTATTACCATCATCATCATACTGAACCTTATGGATTCATTCTAATTCACATTACTAAAGAATTTGCATCCACTGCTTGTGCATGACCTATAGTTGATGGTGAACTAATATTGCAAAGCATGCTCTCCTTTGAGGTGATGTATTTCCATCATTCAATCTGAACCTTTGTTTATCCAGTCTCTGAAACAGACTCACTCCTGGGATCACTGAAGCTGGTGGCCAATCAGAAAATAACAAAGCACTTGGCATTTAAGAAGAGCTCTCCAGATGCTAAATAATAGAGTAGGCTGGCGCACACTTTTGGCCTTGGCAGGAGCACACAGAGAACAATTGCCAATCCTTACCTCCAGTCACTCTCTGCCATTCAGTGAGCACTCTTAGCTCTGGATGAAACTTCTGTGATACTAGCTGTAACTATGGAAGCAACTACAATTAAGTGATTACAGATTCCACTTCGTCTCATCACCCCCTCCAAGGAAAAGCCTGGTATTTCTTAAATACAAAAACAGGAAATGAAGATAAAACTATAATTTTCCTCTTTATCTTTACCCTGTCCACCATTCAGCCTTTTTTTGATACTGGTCTTTAAGTACCCTCCAACCTAGCACCAGGTCATAGGCAGGGCACCCACATGGTTGAGATGATGAGAACTTTGGATTTAGGTATAATGTTGGAAGTCTGAGACTTGCCTCTACAAGGACTGTCTATATGATATTGGACAAGTCACCCTTTCCAAGCGTCAGTTTCCACACCCATGAAATGAGATAATAGTTTTACAAGTACACTTTTCTGTCTGAGGAAGCTCCAGTCAGGTATCTTCTTTCTCTTGCCTCTTATGATCATTACTAAAGCAGGGTATCTGACAGCTGACTACTCTCAGCCCTTTTTTGCCCCTCCTTTCTTGCCCTCATGATTTCTTCTAGATTTAATACCTATTTTATGCTTATTTTATGTTCATTTCAGTTAATGTTCTCTCAATGTAAAAGATCTTTAACTGGATGGTGTGACCTGGATTGGTGCCTCTTCTCTCCACCATAGTTGAGGGTGGTCCACTGTTGACCTTGGTTCAGGTCACAGAGGGAGAAGGAAAGGAAAACATATACTGCATCCCGCTGCGTGCTCCTAACCCCTGGCTGTGAGTGGCATTCAGTGGTCCTGGAGGTAGAAGTACTAGTTGTATGTCTAAGGGTGGGGGATGATGGATAGAGAAGGTGCAGGGAGCAGAGGAGTGAGACGGTCTCCTGGGAAACAGGCCTGGCACATCCTCCTCCTCCTAGTTATTCTTCATTGTTCATGTTGAATACCTCATCTTCTTGGGTGAGAGGCCCTAGCTGTTGAAGCACTTCCCCCTCCGCCTCCACTGCCTCCTGCCTGTCCCCCGCCACCACCCCTTACACATACACTTCCCTCTAGGCAGCAGCCATCAGCTCACACTGTCAGAGCAACTCCAGGAAGAAATAATGTTCACAGGTCTGGAAAAGAGAGAAAAAAGGAGGAGACCTGGCAGAAAGAGACAGAATGGAGAGGTCTGCGGATTCGAGAGCAAAGAGACTCAATGGACCTTGGACACACAGGGAACCATTTCTTACAAGCTATTCATGACTCCATGTGAACTGATGCTGCCTAAAAAAGACTCAGGTGTGTTGAAGATCTTTCAGACTGAATGACTAGAATGCATGCAGTAAATGCTTTGATGGATGGCTTTCTGTTATTTTGTGACTGGAAAAGAGCCTATAACTACTTCCACTAAGGAACGTGTGATTCAGGGCAACCTGAATTAATGTTCATGGACACATTTGTTCACTTGCACTGGATTCAGAATAAACTATCTTATTCCCTCTGGAACAAGGCAATGCTTTGCATTGACTATTGTACTAACACAGTACCCTTTGTAGCATTCCAGTTCATGATACTTACGAGAGGCCTGCCTGATACTTTACACATCCCTCCCCTATCCAAAATTCAGTCCTTCAGATGGTTCCAGTCAGTCCCACCATGAGCAATCTTACTTTGAGCAACTTTTTCAGCTTGTCTGAGTTCTAATTTCCTCTACCTACAGATAAGATGAGCAGGCCACATGATAGACTAACACGGAGTTATGTTCCCTGGTGGCACTCAGATGACCTGTAAGCTCTCTGAAATTTTACACAATCTAAAAGAAAAAATAGTTCTGTGTAGGTATTTAACCTGGGAAGAAGCGAGGTCCTCTGTCTTGAACCATTGTCCTACAAAGATATGATCTGAGAAACAGAGTGAAGCTTTGAGGCAGGGGAATCATTGAGATCATTAAAACACTATTTTAAGTCTTATTCATGCTCCAAGTGTTGAACAAAGTGAGACTACCAGGCAGTCTGCTTCAAGGGGACACTGAAGAAAAATAAGGCATCAAGGTCTCAGCCATCAGCTGGCATAGGGCTGGATACCCTAGGGATGATAGAAACCAGACAGGGGACCTGAAGCGGTTCTGTGCACCCACAAGGTTCATACATGCATATATTAATGGCATTTTGCAGGGTTAATAACTGATTTATTGTACTCTTTCTTTTGATGTACAAGCAGAAAGAATACATTTCCTAGGTTCCCTTGGGGTTTCCTTTCTGGCCAATAGGACATGGACAAATATTCCCAGACTGCTTCTGTGTATCTGTACACTGTATGGTGTCTTCTTCTTCTTCTTCTTCCTCCTCCTCCTCTTCTTCTTCTTCTCCTTCCCCCTCCTCCTCCTCCTCCTTCTTCTTTCTCTTCTTCCTCCTCCTCCTGTCTTCCTAAAGTCCTATGTCTTGTATTCCTTCTCTTTCTTCCTCTGTTCCCTTTCCTCCTCTTCTTTAAAACTTTTGCTACTCATTCACTTTACATTCCACTCATCACCATCTTTCCAGTTAGCTACCCCCACAATCCTTCACCTATTCCCCCTCACCTAAAATTTTAACTAATTTTTAATTTTGGTCATATGTGTTTGTGTGTGGGTTGTGTACTTGAGTACAGGTGCCTTCGGAGTCTGAAAGAGGATGTTAGATGCCCTGGAGCTGAATTTATTGGCAATGGAGACCTACTCTAGGTGGGAACTTGTGGTCTTTGTAAGTGCACTCTTAACAGCTGAGCCAACTCTCCAGGCAAGTTGTCTTCTTTCTTAGTGATCATGAGGTATGGCTTTCTGATCCACAAGAACAAGTGATGTTGAGCAGAAATAAGGCTTTTCCATGTCAAGCTACTGGGCTTTAATGTTTCTTTGTTGTAACCAGAAAGTCCAGACATTCCTAATAAATGAGCTGTCAGTCTGCAGGCACAAGAACAGAATTTTGTCTACACAGCCCTACTCACTTGTAGAAGAGAAGACTGGCAGTTCTTAGAATCATAATAGTTATTTAAGGGAGTGGTTAAAATCTAAGCAACCTGAGTGTATACACTAGCTCTAAAATGTACCAGCTATGTGTTCTGTTAACTGTCTAGTTACTCCTTGTATATAATTTTATCATGTTACTATGTTATTTAGTGATGGCTGCATGCCAATTGTTTCAAAACTGCATAGCTTAAATTGTATTTGTTATTTTCTGTGAATCTAGGGGTCAGCTTGCTAGGTCTAGTCTTAATCTAGGCTTGAGATGGTAGCATTACTGAGTTTATATGAGCTTCTTCCATGTTTGGGTGGTAACTGGCCAAGGACTTGTTAAGGCATCAGGTGGAAATAACATAGCCCCAGGCTTGTTGCAGATGGCCCAAGCTTGTTTACACTGCAATGGCAGAGTTCCCAAGGACAGGATGCATGGTTGGCTCAGAAATAGCACATCATGTTGATCACATTGTGTAGTGAAGCCAAATTACATGAAAAAAGAGAGTTTATCTTTGATCATCATCATTATTATTGTTAGGAGGAGGAATCTTGTGAAATGAGAAGATAAATGTGGTCTATGATTAAAGTTTATTATTATTATATAAAGGCTTAAGTTTCATTGCTGCTGCAAAGATTAAATACATTTAAACATGTAAAATATTTAGAATAGTGTTGTACTATAAATTTTAAGACTTCATATTCTCCTGCTGTCTCAAATCTTCATACCAAGGTGTGAATACTACACCAAGTAGTGATCAGGCATTTCAATGAGATGGGGCTCAGGTCTCCATTCTAACCCTTTCTTGGCTGTGACTGAGTGATTTTCAAACACATGAGTGAAATTCTCACACAACTTGGCTTGTTGCTCTAGCCTGAACCTGAAGAAAGACACTTTCCTGAAGTTCTCTTCCAGCTCCTCACCTGGCTGAGCTATATCCTTGGGGTTTTCCCCATGTGTTTGTCCTTGCATTATGTGGTGAGTCTATCTCCAAGCCCATAAGTAATAATGTAATTGGAACATTAGTCCAATTAGACCTCTCTTGTGTCTCCTCTTGTGGTTACATCTGATGGATGGGATGATTAACCCACAAAAGAATAAGAAACAAAGCACACATGCAGTGTATAGTTTGCATATCATAGTGTCAACACATATATAGAAACATGCTCTCTTCTCAACAAGAATAAAAGATAATTTATTCTGAAGCCACTTTGAGAGACCATGGTCTAGGAACAGAGATTTAAGTTACTCCAATTCCATCTTTCAATTTGGAGGCAGCTTCATGACATATTATAGTTGTATAGGACAACAACAGAAATGAGTCCTAAATCCAGGGAAGTTTAAAATACATTAGTGGGTACACCAGAGAGGTGGTTGCAGCAAGATGAGAGAAGGTTTTCTAAAAGCTGCAGATGTTATCTGAGTATTAGTTTATGGGTTGGTGGAAGCTAGTAGCAGGCTAAGTTAATAGATTTCAAAAGGTTATTTTCTTTTAGTCACAGGATGTTAGCTATGACACCGAGGTGGACTGGGTGTGGTTGTTCTAGGGGCTAAAGCCATCTCAAGATAATTAGCTTCTGGGCCTATAACATTCCAGTTTCTCCACATTACTGAAATATTAACTATCAGCCTTTCAAACACAAGCTCTTTTCAGGGTACCATAAATGTTCAATGTGTGTACACAATTGTGTTCAACACTACTTTCTCTTTATGCTCTTCATTGAAAAGAATGTTTGAGCAGTTTCTATGTATACTGCTAACTAGTTTACATACTTCAAGCTCACACCACACTAAGACAGATTTAATCTTGATAGAAACTTGTGCAAATTATTAGGTGCCAAATAGCAAAACTAGGTTCAGACTGAACCCATGTTCCTAGTCCTGAGATGAAGCACTCCTAGTGGCTTTGAAAGAACTTCAAAGTTCTTTCAACAGAACTTTTAATCAAGATTTCACAGTGCCACATTCAATAGTAGTTTGGTTGCTATTGTTTGTCACCCTCTAATAAGGGATGGTGAACACCATGTGAAGCCAACTCCCTTATTGCTGAGGGATTAGGGCCACAGGTAGCCTGGATGTGGGTTTGGAATTCAGTGTTACTATGTTGTATTTAAGCTGGTGTAGGCCTTGTCTCTTTTATCTTGCCAATAGGTTGAATGTGTCTTCACTTGTATAATGAACAGCAGATAGGTTGCAAGTGGACATCAGAAACATTAGTCCAATACTCTGGAGGCACTTGAAAATAAAACCATGCTATCTAAGGACTCAGCATGGGTCAGGTGAGTCAGAATTTAAAATTTCTTCTTGCTATCATATTGGCAACAAATATACTCCTGTCTTCTTCCTAGTTTCTTGTGCGCACTAGAGACTGGCTGAAGTCCCTGGCATTGCTTCATTCACTAATCCCACTATATGCTCTTGATAACTTTCTACTACTGGATTCTGTTTCATTATCCCTAAGGAATTTCTTCTCAAGGGAACAATGCAAAGGCTATATGTAGATCCAGCAGAAAATAATGCTATCTGAGGAACAAACATTTCCCTGGGAATGAGAATCAGAATGACCACATAACAGATCTATAGCAATGAGGCATCACTGGCCAGGGTCCTGAACATCGTGGTTAGAAAACATGCTTAAGTTTTCTGGCCTTTAGACACACATACAGTGACCCATTGTGCTACCCTGTGTCCTATCAGGTTCAGTCCCCACTACTAATTTTTCAAGCTGCCACATCATTTATAGCTTTATTTTTCTCTTTAAATGGTACAAATTATTTCCAGACAAATAGTAGCTCAGAGCTGAGCCTGTTGAGTTATGTATGACCAAGCAAGAAGTCTTTGGATAACTTAATTATAGTGTTTTGGGGCCTTAGGGATTGTCCTTGCTCTCTCTAATTCTAACTTCTCCCATTGTAACGACAGAGATTCTGCTATCCACGTCAAGAGCATCCCTCAAAGGTCTATGTTTTAAAGGCTTTGTCCCTAGCTTACCCTTACTAGGAAGCAGTGCTAACTCTCTTAGGCAGTTGGGCTAACAAAATGTCCTTAGATCTTAGAGGCATGAACTTAAAGGGGGTATTGGGATTCTAGTCTTCTTTTCTTTGCTTTCTGGTTGTCATGGAAACATTTGCCCTACCAACCACTTCCTCCGAAGTACCTTGGTACAAACCCACAGCTATGAGACCAATGGAGCATGAATGTAACCTACAAAGCTGTGAGCCAACACAAATATTTTCTCTTTCTAAGAGCTCACGTTTATTGTTCTAGCAAAAATTTGCTCAATGGAGATTTGAAACAACAATGATGAATTTTTTTCTCACTTTGTTAAAATAAAGATGATGGTTCTTTCAAAGGGCTCCTGTGAGAATAACGTCAGTCAGGGATTTCCTTTGTGTTAGAAACCAGGATGGCCAGGTGAGAAAAGGAAGTTTTGAAAGTTTCTGTTGGTATGTCTGTTGGTGTTACTGTTTAAATCCTGTGGTAAAAAGAATTCATCAAGTGGAGCAAAGTCAGTCACTACATGGCCATATGCAAGAGAGAAAGGAAGATGAGAACCCTGGTATCCTACAATCTCCTTCAAGGGTACACCCTTAATAAGTAAAAGGCTCTAGATCTTGAAGTGTCTACTGCTGCCCCCCCCCAATAGCACCATGCTCGGGACTAAAATTTGATTATATGGGAATTTGGAGGTATACTAAATATAATGATTTACATAAAACACTCAGAATGCATTTCGTATAATTGAGATAGTAAGTTTAACAAACAGTCCTGTATTAAGAACTCCATGCACTAGAGAAATAGGACCTGGGCTCTCTTTTGACTTACCATAGAAAGTAAGTCAAAGAAACACTGTGTACAACCTCTCAAGGTAACAGATCTAGTAAGATGTGGAGTGAGGACTCAGATGAACATGTCTAAACCAATTCCTTTGTTTTCATTCATGAATCTATAACACCAACAGTTTCACTACTTAATTTAGGCTTAATGACAGTACATGAAACTAGAAGTCAGGCCTGGATGTATTCCCACTCCTGCTCAGCATTGGGCAAGTCACCTTTACTCTCTACTCCTTACAGCTACTAGCTACTAAATGAGAAGGTACTATCCCCATGAGCCTCTGGAAAAGCCCCATATCCCATCGCTCTGCTGTGCCTCTACCAGCACGTTCTTGCTCTGACCAGAGAACTGTTATGTCACAAATATAAGACTTGAATTTCTCTTCCTGCTCAGGACCTGTGAGTTTCATGGAGAGCTTTATCCCTAAAGAGAAAAGGAAACAGCAGTTGGGTATTCATCCCTGGTCCTCCCTAATGTTCTTTTCTGCTCTCTTCACCCTCCTCTGTGCTCTTTCTAACATCAACTCAAAGTCTAAAATCATTAAAAAGGGATACAGGATCTCAGGAACACACAGAGGATTCGAGAGAAATAAATATAGTGCAGAAATGCAATACTAAGGTTGGAGATACCTGTGTAGTTAACAGTTGTCAGCATAAAGGAGAAGGTTTCCTTTGGTGGAGGATCATTCAAGCCTGGGCTTGCTCTCCTTGTCTCCTTGTCTCCTAGCAGAAATATATTGTTTGCCTTTTCTCTGTGGCCAGCAGAATCCAGGATCTCAGTCTTCTCAGCAGAAAAGGAATCTATTAAAGTATCCACTGCATCTGGAATTGAGCAATCAGCTGCTCAGAATCCATGATCAATGTGTTGTCTCTTGGTGATAGAATGCTTCCTCGGAGGATTTTTCTCATGTTCACTTCATGCTTCAGAGCTCCCAGAGTTCTGCCGTGCACTCAGCCATCAGGAGCTCTGATCACTACCACAGCCCCATCCTCTGTGAGCCTCCAGCCCTGAGTCTGTATTATCCAAGACCTTCAGGCCCAGTCACTGTGTTGACAAACTCAGCTCCTCTAAAGAGTACAGTGAGATCAAAGAGAGTCCATGATGTGGCTCTGTATCTCATGGGCATGGGTCCTGTTGGGCTGAGTTGTGGATCCCACAGGTGTCTGCCATGGCTCAGGGAGGCAGAAGTGCAGGAATTTTGAGTTCACTCCACATGGTGCCGGGCAGATGCTGGGCTATGAGAAGCCACTGAGTTTCGCTCTGGGCATGGGGAGATCACAGTCTGAAACCCTCGGGGGCAAAGCTCTCGGGTTGGGGGGGTCTCTGGGCCGAGCGGCTGACCAGAGACCAGCTGGTCTCAGCCCTTTGGCTTCCAGACACCACTGGGAGGCCACAGAAGGATTGAGACGGAGAGAGCATATGGGCTGGACCAGCCTGCAGCCGAAAGGGATGAGAGAGAGAAGCTCTGGCGGTGGCCCGCAGGTGGAGACTCTTAGTTACTGCGACTTGCTTGGCTCGGTCATGGCTGGCTCAGCTAGCTTGCTTGAGTTAGTGGGCTCCGTGGCTGGAATGTAGAGGTCAAAGGCGGGAGATTAGACTGTGGCTCCGTAGTCGAAGACCCTCTCCACGGTTCTCCACAGCAGGGCCCAAAAGACATGAGGAAGTCCATGGCTTTAAAAGGTTTATTGTCATGGCAGAAAGTGGATGTAGCTGTACCTCATACCCCATGTCCTCAGGGCAGGCCTGAGGTTAAATATCTTTTGTGAGTAGGAGGAGGGTTTGGGAAGGAATTCCTAATTGCTACGCCCTTTGGTCTTTAGGTATCTCATTAATATGGTGATCTCTTGAGGCTCTGTGGCCTGTAGTCATGCTCTCTACCTGTGCTACATAACAGAAGGCCACAAACCTTTCTTTGGGAGGGGCTGTGGATGGCTGAAGCTAAGTGAAAGGAAAGAGAGCCCAGGAGCAAGGCTGAACTCCTACTGTCTCTTTAGAGTGTTCAGGGTTCGAGGCCTATGCTCGACCAGGTACCCAGCTGCCTCTCACAGCCCACTGCCCCACACCATGATATGCCTGATGGTCCCTTCTCCCACATCAAACAAGTCAAAACATTAGCAAGGGATGCATTTCCTCATAAACATGTAGGAGATACAGGAGAAATAAGCTGCAAGGAGATGCAATACTAAGGTTCAACATGGCTGTAGATGTGTGAATTGAAAAAAAGGGGAGATTTTCAATGGTCAAGAGTCTTTCTGATTCCAGACCAGCCCTGAGTCAGCCTGAGATATTTGACTTGAGGCAGGGGCTACATTGTGTACCAGAATCTTTCCAAACTCATATTTCACTGAGATGTTGGATATAGATGAGCACCATGTGACATCAAAATCACCAACCAGACTCCTTTCTCTATCTCTGCTCCTGAGTACATATGCTTCAGAGATGTCACCACATTCTTCCTTTGTTTCTACATAATTGTCACATGCAAGAAGCTGACTTCTGTCTGTCTGTCTGTCTCAGTTTTTCACCTCTAGATACACACTTAACCTTCTTCTCCTGCACTAGCACTTGTTTCTGACATTCTATGGCATGCCAATGTTAATTTTCCAGGACTCTTACTTCTGGAAAACTCTGGAAAGTCTAAGAATGAGGGACCTCAATGGGATTTTTTTCTCTAGTATCAATCCAGATTCCATAACCAAATTATTGAGTACTGTCTTAACACACAAGAAGGATTAACAGTTACCAGGCTTTGGACCCTGGACACATGAAGGAGAGAGACTCAAAGAGGGTTTGAAGATAGGGAGAGAAAGCTATGCAGCCATGTGTGGAAGGATTCTGAGAGGTTGAATGATATGTACCAAGAATAGAAGAGCAGAAAATGCAAACAGTAAGCAACTTGCCCTGGCTGTCCTTTGTATGAATGTGTCTGTGTGTGTGTGTGCGTGCGTGTGTGTGTGTGTGTGTGTGTGTGTGTGTGTGTGCCCATGTGTGTGAATGTATATTCATATCTTAGGAAGGAGATGATTTATTTATATGTTGCTGAATTCTGAGGGTCACATATTGAAAAACCTAGGCTTATTGTGTTCTATTACTGATGCATTGCAAACTGTGACTAAAGATACCTATTGCCTATTTGTATCTATATAACTGCAAATGGAGCTAAGGGATGTCTGAACTCACTGGTTGCTTCCATTGTGTGTCACTTTTCTTGAGGCCATTTGCTAAGTGGCACATGTTCTCAACGTTAAGGTAGAGGCAAAATAAAGTAAGTGAAGACCTAGAAAAGATAGAGCACAAGATCGGTGGAGGATTGGACATGACAATTCATAGGTCTATTTAGGTACCTGTTTTGTCCATATTCTAGACCAGCACCACCCCAGCTGTCCCACTCTTGTATCTTCATAGAGAATGCCTTGGACCAAACCAATATAACTCAGAGAACAAGTGTGTTCCTGATGCTTTTAAGATGGCTTTTCTAGGAATGCTTCCAGTTTCCAGGAAGATCTGAACACAATCTATCTTCACAAGGGTGGTAGACAAAAGGAAGCTTAGCATGTGGTGGGTGTCAGGCTTAGGGTAAACTCTAGTTTCAACTTGCCTCTAAATGACAATATCTTGGCAGCAAAGTGATATTTAGCTTGCTTAAGTCTTCTTGGTTCCTGCAAAGTAGGATAAAAAAAATCCCACCTTCTTAATTATCTCAGCTACAGGGACAAGAGTTTAGTAGCCCCCATCTTCCCAATCTATTTCTGTATAATTATCAATACTACAATATTGCATTTGTTGTAGCAGAAATCTCTGCAGTCTGCTTGCATTGTGATATGTTTCCCGGGATCCTGGCATCTGAATACCCTCCCTATCTTAGGAACATCTCCTCTCGTATACACTGTGATCTGAGTGTGTTTCTCACTCAAGCTCATGCATTAGAAACTAAATCCTCTGTGAGGCAGTGCTGGGGAGTGAGGTCTCCTGGAGAGGTGTGTGTGTGTGTGTGTGTGTGTGTGTGTTCTAAATAAGCTTTGGTCTTAGACATAGATAGATTAGCTACTGTGGGAATTTGGCTCATGTGTACCTATCTGTTTCTCTTTCAGTTTCCTATTAAGGCTTAAAGCAGTATGAGGTCTTAGCAGATGTGCCTTGCCCAGACATGTGCTTCCCAGATATTAGAACTGCTGAGTGAATTAAAGTTTTTCTTTATAAATTATCCAGTCTTATATAGTCTACTACAGCAACAGAATACCTATCTTCCCCAATTAGGAGGTTATGGTAGAAGAATAAAAAATCCAAGGCTAGAAGCTGAGAAAACAGCTCACTCAGTACAATGCCTGGAGGGGAACCTGGATTCAAGATCTCTAGCACGAGTCATTGTGACTTCTGTCTGTAACTCCAGTATGGAAGGATGAAGCAGTGGAGCCCTAGAGTTCATTATTGAGTCAGTATAGCCAAACTGGTGTACTCCAGTTTCAATGAACAACTCCTTGTCAAAAACTGAAGATTACTGCTGCTAACCATTGGTCTCTGGATGCACGTGCTCCTATATGCAGAGAGAGAGAGAGAGAGAGAGAGAGAGAGAGAGAGAGAGAGAGAGAAGAGAGCAGAGGAGAGAGAGAGAGAGAGAGAGAAGAGAGGGAGAAGAGGAGGAGGAGGAGGGAGAGATGAGAAAAAAAGAAAAAGAATGAATATATGACACATTACCACATAGACACAGGATGTGCCCTCTACTATACAAACTGAGAAAGTCAGACATACTCTTAGACTTCCTTGAAATAAGATGTGGTCATTGCATTCATATTTGGCTGGTCACATGAACCTACTGAGGACTGTTCCATGAGCTGCTTCACAGAGAAATGGCAGAAGAGAAATCCTGGGAAATAGCCTAGCTAAAGCAGCAGCAAAGACTCTCTGAGACATGGAATCTCAATGTAGCCATGTCACCCAGTGTCCAGAGGAGCCTGGCATCCTGCCCATCTCTGAGTAACAATGACAGTAGATGTCTGTATTTGTCACTCTTCTGTCCCCGTGTCTCTCTGCTACCCCACATTTCTCCAGACTGCTTTCTGGTTTTGCTTCTCATCGCACTGCTGACAAATAGTTTATTCTGTGAATGAATTCCATTCATGCCTACTGAGTTTCAATTGCCAGAAACCAAGGACTTTAAGCAGTTTTGTGTTCTCTTCTAATTATCTTATCAGTTGCTCTCCAATGTTCAACTGTAGAGGAGAGGACTTGATGCCCACCCCTCACCATCTGGACAGGATCCAGGAAGACAGGAGCATGCCAGCTGCTTGCCCCTTGCACAACTGTTTTACCATAGTTTTGCAAGCATACTTGAAATGCCAACTGAAAGGAGCTTCCTCTGCCTTCCCTCAGATACAAATCTCTCCACTTGATCCCCCACCCCAATGACTGAGGACTCCCCAGGGAGAAGTCAGCTCTCAGCTGCTGTCTGCCCAATTTGGTTAAATGAGACATCCAAACTCCTCAAGGGATCAAAATGGAATCCTTAAGCTTAGCCCAGCCACAGCAATCAGTCATTCCACTGCTCTAATGTGAGGCTGTCCTCTTAGTGGGAGACCCGCTTGGGTCACTGAGAGAACTGGCTAGAAATGAGCACAAAGTCCTTGGGTTCCTTGTCCCTAACATGTGCTTTCTAGGAAGAATTATGGTCAGTAAAGATGCTACCCTGCCATTGCTCAGGACCAGGCCCTTAGTGGGAAGGAAAGCAGGTCTAGAGGAGGTCAGGAAGGACAATGAAACAGGTTGCAAACTATGTGGGGTAAATAGCCACTTCTCATCTGGTTCCACGTCCTTAGAACAAGGACCCCCCACCCCCAGTTTGTTTGCCTCAAGGTTCTGTGGTTGGTATCTAATATTCCTTTGTTGTGATTTAAAACAACTTGTCCACTGGTGCTTTGGATGAGACAAATCATACTGTAGGACTACCCCTTGCATTGCAAAATATTTAATGTCCCTGTAGTTACCTTATTTGATGATAGTAAGTCAGGAAGCCCTTATGACAACCAATAAATCCCCAACCATTTCTTTATGTCCCCAGGGGTAGTTGCTACCTCCAGTTGAAAGCTAGTGCATTAAGGCCTTTGAAGGAGACTATTCAAAGCAAATAGTGTGTGGAACACTTTGAGTTTTTGCTACCTATTAATTCTAAATCTTAATTGAGCCAACTAGACTCTCTGAAATGGAAAACAAGATCCTTTCCTTAAAGAGGTATTAAAGAAGTTAGTTAGGGATACAATTCTCAGCATCATGGTTTACTCCATGGAGGGCTCCCAAGGGAAGGTGAGAAGACACAAGACAGATGTCTTGTCAGTTTTTGGTAGCAAGGAACAAATAGCACCCCTATGTTGTAAAGCTATATGGGGCTCTGGAGAGGTCAGAGGGCCTAGATGGGGGATGGGGGAATTTCAGTCTTCCAACAAACCCTTGCCAAGGTTCCCAGCAGATGCTGACCAGGACTGGTCAGACCTACTATCTTTCTCACTAGGGATGCTACTACCATCTGTAGCTATGTGAAGGAAGGTGGCTCAGCAGGTATAGAGATTGCTCCTTCCACATATGTGATTGATGTCCAAAGACTGCAGGGCTGTGAAAGTCTTGTGACCAGAAAAGACCTATGTGGAGTCACGTGCAATGATATAAAATGACCAGAATAGCAGCATCCAAACCTCAGGGAAAAAAAAAAATAAAAAACAAACAACCATGAGGGTCAGGACAGAACATCTATGTTTCCAAATACCTAAGGCAATATAGAAAACTCAGCTCACAAAAATTTACTGAGTGAGTGGGCCCACACACAGATGGACAAAACAAAGCTGGGCCAGTGTCCTCAAATGTTTCACTTACCATGGGATAACCAGAGGTACTCACACTTTGGAGCAACAGAGATAAGATAGCTTCCTTACAGAGGCAGAGAATGGGATCTTCTGGACAAAGTCTTCAGAGAAGAGCTCCTAATGAGGGATGCTTGTTAATGGTGCATCAGCAAGGTCAGGCCCAGTAATAGGGAACTCTATGAAAAAGATACTTGTTTTGACATCAAAAGCATGTTTTGGTTGAGGCAGTGGATAAGAAATGAGGTCTTTGGGAAGCCAAGCTTGGTTCTTGCTTATCACTTAAATTCTTATGTGTTTCTTTTTCCTCATATTAGTGAGACCTATATCTGTCTCAGCTGCTGACACTTGACTGCCTCCAAGACACCTCACCCAGAAGGGCAAAAAACCCAGGCTTGTTCTCTCTTTTACCTGAAGTTAGCCTGATCACTGGTTCCTCATACAAAGCATTGTCCAGCAGATGTTGATCAGGGCAGGCCAGACACAGTAGTATCATTCTCACTAGTGATGCTACCTCTGTAGCTATGTGAAGGAATGGCAGCTCAGCTGGTAAAGACATCATTCCTTCCACATATGGTTTCCTTATGTCTATGAATAGCACAGCATAACAGGTCTAGGAAGTATTGATACCTACAAGGGTTTCAGCCCTGGTAATTCTGACAGCCAGATGGGTGAGTTGAACTTCATTTCAACCTATGTCTAAAACTAGAACCAGTCAATTTTGAGTTGAAGCTGTTATAAGTTAGTTAAACATGTGTCTCTCCTGAACGCTTGTATTGAAACCCATCATCACCATGCTATCAGGAAGCAAAGCCTTTGGGAAGGAAATAGAGGATGAGGCTGCAGCCCTTGTGAATAGGATTAGTGTGTTTTATTTTTTACATCTGCATAGAAAGATTAAGGATATCTTTGAGTGGGTAAGAACACTTGCTGCAAAGGTTTGTGAGCATGAATTCAACTGTTCACCACTTTCTTAAAAAGCCAGTGTGGCTGCATCTGTTTGCCTCCCCACCCACCCAGTGCTGTGAAAGGGTATTATCAGTTTCTGGGTACCATTCTAGATCTAGGCTCCATGAGAGATCTCACTGATAGAAAATGAAAGGAGGAGTGATAAAGTAGGACACCCAACATTCCCCTATGGCCTCTACGCTTGTACTTACATACCCAAGTTATCCTTTGAGCTTGCATACCGTGTATACACATGCACATGTGCAGGCACAGGTATGTGAGTGCACGCACGGCAGTACCCACAATCACAAGTCTTTAGATCTCTTGTCTCTTCTACCTTGGGAGAAACCAAAATGAAGAAGTATTTTATGAATGGCAAAGTAAATAGCCTCTTCCAGATGCTGAAGCTTCCAGTGTCTTAATCCTGGACTTTCAGTCTTCAGAATTAAAAGGAAATTTCTGGTATTTTGGTTGTGTCTTTCTGTCACTCAGTATATAGTTTTTCATAGTAGCAAGAGAAGCTGACTAAGGCAAGGTCCATGAAGAATGAGTTGAGAGGTCCCCCAGTATACAGCAACAAATGTGATACTGAGTTCCAGCCCCTAAGACACTGCTTCATATTATTAGACAAATTCCCAAGCCCCCTCATTCCGCTTACATGCCATTTACATCCCTCAGACAAGGGAACCAGAAAACTAAAATTTAACTTGCAGTTTAGTGTACAGATGAAGATGATAGGCAGGGCTTAGTCCAGTCCCAAATATACCCATCAGATGGGGAAAGGGAAGCTTCCTGGAAAAGGACTGGTAGATGAAGACAGCCCATAGGTGCAACCTTCATGTGTCTCCCAGGAGACCTAAGAAAGCTCTTCCTAATTACCCTTAGATAATGAATGGATACAATAGCAAATGTTATTAGAATAATTTATTGTTCATCAAGAACAAGGGACAACGAGAGTAATTCCCTATTAGTATTCAAATGTCCCCTTGCTCAAGGCTCTTCTTACACCTTGTGCTCCCAGTGCTCCCATTTAGGGAAAGCTAGCACATTTGTGCCACCAGTCCACAGTCAGCACACTATTAGAGAAGAGGAGTTATTGGCTGTGTAATTAACTATGTAATTAACTCAGATCTCCTAATGCAATCAGCATCTAATCTAATAGGAAGGTGTAATTAAATTGCGTCTTTAATCCCTGGGAAAAATCTCTGGATTTGGGTGTGAGAATCAACCTGGCAGGGTGCCCCAGGTCTCCATTATCTTCAATTAGACAATTAATTGATATTCAAGTTACCTTTTTCATTCAAACCTAATTGAATTTCTCCTATACCCCATGAGGTGTAATGTGTTTATCGAGACACCGTCTCCATTCACAGCCTAAAGAACCCACAGAGAAGTGATCATCATCTGCCTTCCCTGCCACTTACCAGAATATTAGAGGCAGCCAGTGGCCCCTTTAAGAGACTGATTGACATTTCATTTTCTCCCTGGTGCCTTTGTATCTACACAGGGAATGCTATAGAACAGGCTTGTCTGTGACTGATGAGTTTTTCCTCCTTATTGTCCCAGAGTCAGGCAGTGGCTGCCAATATCTCCATTTTGCTTTTTTTGGCTCCTTTGATTTAGCTGCCATCTTTAAATCCTGGCTTTGTTCCTGTAGACCTGCCTACCTCAAGTAGCCTCCCATGAAGAGCTTTTCTCCATCTTTGTACCTGCTTTCCTCCTAGAATTAGATTTCAGGGAGCTAAGCACTCCTCCTGACCTGTGTGATTTTGCCAACTTTCTTTGCTCTTCAAAAATCAAAGCTCCTCCCTACAACCCTACGCTTTCCCAAGCTTCCACTGGGTCTAAAGTGGGCTGGAGCTAGAGCTGAGTGGGACACTGAAGTAGGCATGAGGCATGGGCTAGAAGGATGAGAGACCTGGGCAGGAAAGACAGGAAGATAATGAGAAAGAAAAGAATAGCTAGGAGGAGAGGGGAGAGTAAAGAGTGGATGGGACTAGACTGGAAAATAAAAATGAGAAAGAGAAGCTACAATGGACCAGGATGGGAACTGGAATGAGCTGATGATGTAATAGAGCTCTCCTCAAGGATACAGAGCCAGCCAGGGGCAAGCAGGCACCAGGGAACACCAGCCTTGGGGAAGAAGGTCTTGTGAAAAGTAGGGATATCAACCAGTTCTGCTGAAATAAACTTGGGCTGAACTGCACACCTGATAGGCTAATCTGAAATGAGAATCTAGGGGATGGTTTGGTTGCTCAAGAGTTGCTTTAAATTTTTTTTAAAAAAATTTTTAAGGATAAAAATGCAACTTCCACTCTTGTCTTCGAAGTATAAGGAAGGTAGCAATCCCGGTTCGTCTTATAGCCATTATCTCCTATGGGTAATTCACCTTAAATAAGGTCTATTATGGGAGCACTTGCCACCCATACAGCAGCAGTGTGTGTTTCCCCACAGAGCTCCATGTGGAGAACATACTGGAAATGCTTGTCTGCGAGATTCTGTTCTCCAGCAGGGGGGGATGGAGAAAGGCAAGAAGTCAGTTGAGACAGTTCCAACAAAGCCCTGGCCTGGGCCCAATGTTAGGTAAGTTGCATAGGGCAGGAGATCAAACTGCTGGGAAGAAATTGATCAAGAAGGATGGGATGAGGCTGGAAGGGGCTTGTCAAACTGTCATAGCACCATAGCTGGGTGAGGGTAGAGACAGGACCCTGCTGTGCACTTAGCTAAGAGGACATATTGGGTTATTTGGAGGTATCAAGGACTGTCTCCTACTTGCTCTTGCTAATCCTCTAACACTTGTCTTTGAGGATACAATGATATTCTTTAGTGCCATTAAAACAATGGCATTCTTAGTAGGGACTTCTAAATCTTGTATTTGAAGTCTATGCAGTCTTCAGGAAAGAGACTAGCTTCTACCTACACCAGATTTAGGGCACAGAAACTACTCAGTGCATCTGTTCAGTAGAAAAATGACCTACAAAGGCCAGAAGAGAGCTAAGGCTATCTGAGTGCTTTCTCATTTGGCCATCCTACAAAAATCACAATAAGTATGGCTCCCCTTACTCTGTTTATCCATACATAGCTGGAGCCAACTGGGTTGGAATGACTCGGCCCAAAGACAGGGAAAAGTGAAGTGATTCTATTGATTTCCCCTCCAGTGTACAGGAGAGGGGACCCTAAATCCACCTCACCTCACCATACTACAGTATCTGGAAGAAAGCTCCCTGCTGCCCAGCCTCATGTGACCAACTGGGGATCCTGGGAGGGGCCTCTTCCCCTTTCTGCTTTGTAAAAGTGAAAACTGTTTCCTAGACAGTAACTCAAGAGATAGCTCCTATCTTAAATCTCCTCTCAGAAGTGATACATTTCACAGGCAGAGATGATGTAAACAAGAAAGCCTGCCATGCTCCCACACTGATTTTAGCATTTTTGCTTCATTAACAAGTTGGGAGACCTTGAATAAGTCTTTGAGCCTCTGAGAGCTTCTGGCTTCCAAAGGCATGAAACAGAGACTTTATGTGCTTTTGCCTCCCTGCAGGATTATTCTAAGGCTCAAACACAAGCTGCATAGGGTAACAATGCTCTGATTACACAGATGGGTTTCACTTGCATCTCTAGTGTATTTATATTCATTAGGCTTAAAGACTCGAACTCGAGATGAGATGCCACTGGCAACATAGGAGAAGGACTCTGTCTTGGCTGAATTCTGTTTATAGCTTACCCTCAAGGATAGCCATTTGTTTGTTTTAAGCAAAAGATTTGGGTCTCTGTAAAGATATTCATGGCTTTCAGAACATGAAAATGTGCTGTGGATATCACAAGTTAGTTTGAATCTCACTCCAGGGAGTTCAGCTCAGTAAACACTTTCATGTGTAAGCAGCACCCTTAATCAAGCCAGTGAATCTTAACCTAACCTTCACAATAAACGTATAAATAGAGCCCTGATTAAATAATTGTTATTTTCTTGCTGAGAATCTCAGTTGGGATCCTGCCTTTAGTGTAATATGTTATGCAAATGTTACATACAGCATGTATACGGCTCCTCCGCAGCCAGCCAACTGTGTTTTTGATCACACCAATACAGAGCTGGGAATCAAAGGCTGGGGTCCCATCTTTGTTCTCCCACTGAGTAACAGTGTGACCTTGAGAAAGTCAATCTCCCAGATCCTCTAAGTCCTCATCCTGCCCAAAAAAACAAAAGGCTTGAAGATCAATAACTTGTCCTCAGCTAATGCCCCTCCCCAACCATGGAGTCCACGTTTTGTTTTTTTTTTTTTTAAATGGCTACTAATCTGTATGTATTACATGATAATTAATTCATTTCCCCAAGTGTAAAAAATCAAAGGCATTTATCAATGGTAGACCAGACTTTATACAACCAGAGTTAACACAGAGAGCTGAGATAATTTCAACCAAAAGAAACAATGTGGAACACTACAGTTTGTTGTGTGCTGCAAACGAACAAATGGAAGGAATGCATTGGACAGTTTTGCACTGTGACCATTCCTCTCCTGGGCCTAATCCTTGAGGTACACAGGTTGTGAGGTGTCCAAAGTGTTCCTAATCTCCAATCTGGTCAGTGAAAGCTCTTGTGTAGCTCTGAAGCTCACTATCCATTCATGATGGGAATTTGGGGAGCTTTACCATCCCTGGCCACACTAAGTTTGCACCCTGAGGTGAGGAGCCGACATCAAGACATAAATTTAAAGTACTTCAGCAAACAATAAGGTGTGGTGAAGTTGCTGAGTAGTGGCATAAATCCACAAAGAACCTTAGAGGCCACACAGCATCTTTTACTCTTAGCAGAGTATGTATAGTCAAAAATTTAGTGTGTAGATATAATGAACTAATAATATGCTTTGACTTGAATTTCAAAAATGATAAGCGTTTACAAGAACTGAAAATACCTGAAAGGGTCCAGGGTGGAGGCTGGGATAATAGTCATGGAAGCTGCCATAGTGGCCTCCTGGAACTAGGACAGTGGCTTAAACAAGGGTGTGGATTATGAGAGTGGGAAGAGCCATTGATTTCTGAGTGCTAAGTTCTCTGAACTTCCGATAGACTAACTGTGGGGAGCAAGAAAAACTTAATTTTGGATCCATATGTGCTACCTGTCCTCTGAGGGGATAATGGGTTGGTAGCTATGACCTATATATGATGGAGTGCTTTCTAGAAAGTCACATGATTATATGTGTGTAGACATTCCCCTGCCCTTTAGGAAACCCAACTTAAAGTAACCTGTGACAAAATCAAGCAAGTGTGAACTGTACGGGGGCTGTTATGTGAAATTGTGTCTCACTTTGCCAGAACTGGTGGAAAAATCTCATGTTCTTGGAAGGACAATGGAGCACAGATGTCTAAGGTGGGGGTTGGAGGTGGGGTTAGTCCTATACCCAAGTCAGACTGTTTGAACATTTGGGATTTTCTTTTCTTTTTTTACTTTTGCTTTCATCCCATCCTGGAATGCATTTGATTCCATATATCCTAGATGACATAGAAAGTGAATTGACCCTGGGAATCCTTTGCTGGTAAAACCATGCTTCGGAAAGCCAAGCCCCTTGCTTATAAGGAAAAGAAACAGTTCTCAGCTCCCCACTGAGCACAGAGGAGAAACATTTTCAAACAACCAAAAATACAACTCAGCCATTATAAACTCCCTTTGGACCTGGCTTATTCAAATACTATTAATAGGTATTAGCTGAAAAATACTGTATAGTGTACATTTATGCTTGAGAAAACTAGACAATACAGGATTCACTAGCTTTCTCCTCTGAGTCTTCAGTATAAATGAAAGATAGTTGAAAAGGCAAAGTTTGCTAGATATTTGGAGACCAGGAGTCCTATTTCATTCACCTAAATAATAACTCACCCTGAGAAATGCACATCTGTGCTCAAGAACAATATTAGGACTAAAGTGTTGTAATGATCATTAAAGAAGTAACATTTGCTATCCAGGATTAATGGTTGGCAGCTCATGCCTGGAGGTAGATGAACAGACAAGACACTATCACCAGCTAGCTGTTTTATGCTTCTGTTCCTTTATATTAAATTCAATAGACTTTTGAGCTACGTGTTAGGACAGACCAGAAATCTGGCTTAGATTTTGTATGAGTCACTTTTCTCTTTGCTATGCCAAACTCTCTTGAGAAAAGCTACTTAAAGAAGGAGAAGTTTATTCTAACAGACAGCTCAAGGATACAATTCACCACAGCAGGAAATCCATGCCATCAGGAAGGTGAGGCAGCTGGTCACATTGCATCTGCTGTCTGGAAGCAAAGTGGATGTGACACATTTTTGCCCACACTTTCTTGTCCCTACGGACTCCATGCCACAACAAACTCCCAAATCATAGTAGTGTCTATGCAGTTTTGTTAATAGTAACCAGAAATTAGTGTGGCCAGTGTGTTAGTGTCCCACTTGGGCATTTTAGTATGATTGACCTTGGAAATTTTCATAGGAAGTAGCATAAAAGTTACTTCAAGAAAAAGAATGTGAAGACAAATTAGAAGAGGTTTTATATACCTTTCTGCTGCTGTGAAGAGACACCATGACCAAGGCAACTCATATAGAAGAAGTCCTTTTATGACAGCTGCAAGTTTCAGAGAGTGAGCCCACAAGCATTATTATGTCAGGGAGCATGGCAGGCAGGCATGGCACTGGAGCACTATCTGAAACCTTACATGTTGACACCCATGAAACACCCATGAAAGTGGGAATGAGAGCTAAGTTGCAATGCCATTGGCTTTTGAAATCTCAAAGCCTTCTCTCACTGATACATCTCCTCCAAAGGTTGTACCAACTGGGGACCCAAGCATTCAGATATATGAAGCTCTGGGGGCCATTCTCATTTAAGCCTCCATATAAGATAAATTCAGAGGAGAGTGAGAGATGTCAGTAGAGGTCATAGCATGAGTTAATGCCTAGGCCATGTGGTTAATCTTGGTGTGGAAAAATTAGGAATGGAGGCTGCAGTGTACTGGTGATAGGGGCATTGATGATTTTTGAAAAAGTGACACAAGTGAGTTGTTGAAAGATTTACCAGAGCCATCCATCCTAGCATGTTGAGGAATGGACCTTTATTTGAAGTCTATGGCATCTTGCTGTACTGAATGTGGTTCACAGTGATTTAAACTGTTAAAGCAGTCTATTCTTGGTGACTTGGGGTCTTTGGCCATTTCAGTAGCCAACCTATACTTTGTCATATTCCATTGTGTATAATTTTAAAGTTCAACTGAGTAATTGAATCCAATTAGTTGAGACAATTAATTCAAGAATTTAATGTTAATTTCTCAATTCTTATAACCTACTAAATGCTTTATTGGTTCAGCTTGCAACACACACATGCATACACATTCTCTCCTACCCACTGCATATTTGCAAGTCTCATAAATAGATTCAAGAGACTCTCTGAAGCAGGGCTGCTAGACTCACATGCTTCTGTTCCATTGCAGGCTACAGTTTCTCACACTCACTGTCTTCCGTAAGTACTTGAACTGTTTATTATTATTAGTAAGCCAAATTGGTGACTAATGTCATTGTAGTCATCCTTTTGATTAGAGTTTGTTTTACTTTATTTCCTTTTAATTCAGTTCCATGCATACCCTACTCCAGATTCCTTTGCCTTAGGATTTTAATACCAAGAAGTCTAAAGAGAATGCAGAAGCTGAATAATCTTAAATGCATATGGCTACACTTGTTATCTATAATCCTCACTTCAAGTTTCTGTGCTCATCAAAAACTTTCTCACTAGATAGAATTTATGTTAAGTGGATGAGAGATAGTTATACTCATAAATAAATATCTACACCAAAATATTATTCTTTCTGTTTTATGTGTTAAGATTCCACATTTGATTTTTACGTGGGAGGAAAGCATATTTTGTTTTTTTGTTTTTACTGGAAAATAAAAGTTAAGAAAAGCACTGCAATAGACCATATTTATTTTCCAGTGTCCTGTACTGATTCTGTCAATGGGAAGGCAGGAGGGAAAAGGAAAAGCAGTTAAAGCAAGTGCCCATCACAGGGGTTCCATAAATAAAAAAGAGGAGGGATGTGGAGACAGGGAGACATCCTATTTCTTCTAGATTCCTTAAACACACTCACAGTGGCTTGTCTTGGGGGGTTTAATTGAACAGAATTTGACTGCTCCCATTGAATTGCATAGTCTTATGATGTTGTATGTACCAGCAACTCTAATCAAGAGAAGAGGAAAACATATCTGGCTGTTTTGTTAATGCATATGCACACACATGCAATTCCACACTCCATGCATCCTGGAATCTGCTTTCCTGTGATAACCTTCCAAGGTTATCAGTGGTAGGTGCAGGTGTCTCAGTTCTCATGCCTTTGTGTCGAGGACACACTAAGTTGTGAATAATTGGAAATGGTATGTACAAGGCTCAGGGACTGATGTTCCTTTCTGGATTTGTGAAGAATGGAGGATGGACTTCCAGATTCCATGTAATTAATATTTATAATAAATTTTGCATATGGTATTTGAGAGGGTTTTTACAAAGCACAATATCCATTTTAGAACAACACTGAGACAGGACAGAAATATTCTTCCCATTCTACAGGTAAAAAAAAAAAAAAAAAAAAAAGGCAAATAGCAGCACAGTCAGCCTGTTGACACTGAACCTAAAATATAGCAAGTTTTGAGTCAGAAAGATAAGACTCCAGTTTTCAGGTTTGCACCTCCTACTCACTGCATGGGGTAAGTTGTTAACCTCTATGAACTTCACTTTATCTGCAAAACAGGATTAAAGCGCATAGTTATCAAGGGTAGCACAGAGGGAGATCAAATCTCTAACAATGGTTAAACTCTGTGAAGAGCAAAGGACGGGCTGGAATTAGATAAAGCTGTATATGCTTCCAATCCATTATGCTCATCCATCCCATATCTACAGATTAAATGTCACTACCATGAGGGGTAGTGACAGATATAAATTCTCACATAAGCTGACCTATAGTAGGTACTTAACTAAATGATAACTAAGGCAGTTACACACTAGTGCAATAATAAAACAACAAAGTAGTCATAACATTTCTCCTTTTATGTAGAATTTTGAGGAACACAAAGCATGCAGAACCACTCACTTCCTCAACTATCAAGGGGGTTCCTGCTCATGTTCTGTGTTACACTTATGGGCAAAGCGAGGCTCTGTGTTAACCTTCTGTTATGGTTTAATGATGAAGTGTCCCACAGGCCGTGTATTTTAACACTGAGTCGCAGATGTTGATAATGTTTTGTGAGGTTCTGGTATCCATAAGAGATATAGCTTGGAAGAGTAGGTCACTGGGGAAAAGGTCTCAGGGCTGCAGCCTGGCTGGTCTAGCCTGATCTCTTTCCTCGTGGCTCCAAAGTGTAAGGCAGCCCCTGAGTGTTCCAGAGACCTTGGATCTGCTTACTGCTGTGCCTTTCCTGTCATGATAGATTGTATCCTCTCAAACCATGAGCTAAAGTAAGTCTTTCCCTCCTTGGGTTGTTTCTTGTCCGATATTTATTTGGCCCAAAGGAGAGAAAAGTAACTGATAAGCCTTCCCTTCTTGGATAAGCTAGAGAGTTCAAAGCTTGTGGCTGGAAGATCTGCAAGACCACTGAAGGAAAGAAAGCAATGTCACTCATTCTACCAAGAGCACCAGCATTGAAAAGGCTTGGAAATGTTCACCTTGGGGAGAATGCAATCTCTGCTTATTTATGCAAATGTTTGATTTCCCCATCTCTTACAAAGGAAAGACTTATAATTTGCACAATAGTCTTATTAATATCTAGGGCCCAGGAAAACAAAAGTGATGTTTAAACTTCAGGCTTTTAAATCTTCCAATTTATACCGCTCCGTGCCTCGCTAAATTCACCGCGCCGAAGATCGTTTGATGTTCAGCAACCCTCTCCACACTCCCTTCCTCTTGATAAAACATTAAATCAGTGGATTTCCCACCCCACCCCTCCCTTTTGCTCTCTAAAGATGAGTTTTTCTGGTAACTGAAATTCTGTTTAAATATGTAGAGTTCTGAAGGGAGCAACGGCTGCTGTAGTGATATTTCAAATCGTTAGACGTTGTGACTTTAGGCTGTAAAATAGACACCTATTAAAGTACATAATTCAAAACGCTGTATCACATGGGTAAGGGGCAGAGTCAGACATGTGAAGATTAACTGGAGACTGAAACCCAACTTGACTTGATTCTACTGTGGGACAGGCCATTCGGGTCTTCTTTAAACGAAACAAAGAAGCAGGGAGGAGGCAAATTGGTTGTTATGAATTCTTCTAGGCTGTATACTGGATTCATCTCTGTGCTGGTGCTGCTGGTGTGTGTGTGTTCGCGCTGTGCGCGCGTGCGTGCGTGTGTGTGTGTGTGTGTGTGTGTGTGTGTGTGTGTGTGTAAAAGTTTCCCAGTTCAGTGTTTCTTCAATTTTACTTTTATTCTAATTGCACACTCTAATTCTAGATTTATCTTAAACTTTGTACCATTAATAGTCTTCCCACCATAAGATGTTCACACCTCGAGCATCCTCTATATTTGCTTACATTTGTTAACTACAAAATGGGCTTTGTTTTCCCTCTCTCTAACTCATCCCCCCTTCTCAGGGGGTATTATTCCTGCTGAAGATGGATGCCACATTTGGAATGGAAATAGCTAAGGGTTTGTATCACTTGCTGTATTGGAAGTAAGACACAGAGGATGTCTAGTGGATTCAAAAATAATGTTCCCATTCTGTCCCCGAAACTGTGAATGTTATGTATTTGATATCTTTACCTTAAACAAACTAAATTCCATTTAAATTAGGGCACCAAGGATGAGAGCATTCCAAGCACTGTTCTAGTTGGTTTTAATGACAAATGTCCTCATAAAAGACATTGGTGAGACTGCCATGTGAAGATGTAGGTAAATGTTGGATTGATGTAACCTTGGGCCAAGGGGTGCTTGGAGCAACAAGGGGCTGAAAGAGGTAGAAAATGTTCTCCTTTTGGAAGGGAGCCTGGTCCTCCTGACACTTTCATTTCAGACTTCTGCCCTGTGGAATTATAAGAGAATACATTTCTGTCATCTAAGCCACTGAGTTTGTGGTAATTGATTACAGCAGCTCTAGGCAACAGGCACAGTGTAGAATGGCAACTCAACCTCACAGAGTGAAGACAGCACTATGGGAAATCACTCAGTTGCATCTCTCTAGAATGGACTTTGGCAAGCAGAGACAAAGATATGTCTGGTTTGAGAGAACAGCACCCAGGTGTGGTAAGGAGTGACCCTGAGGGACAGACTCAGTGATACTATGTTTTCTAAGCCATATTTACTCCAGTCTCTTCTGCTGGATCAGTCCTCCAGCTTGTGTCAGAGTCCTTGATCAGGGCTCAGGGGCTCAGGTGAACACATGCCAAACCACACAAAGCATAGAATAGTATATCTAGTTGGGTTTATCAATCACTTGGCCAATGGACCACCCCTCAGGAAGCCAGGTACACCTTAAAACACACTAAAGAGCTTGGGAATCTTACCATAATGAAATAATGTACTTTTCCTTCCCAGCAATAACATCCCTTAGCACATAGTTAAGTCTGCCTACTTTTTTTGAGCTACTCAGAAAAGCATAGCTTGGCTCTTTTTCATTTTACTTCTGTTCCAGTCATGCTTTCTCTAATCCTTTGGGGTTCCATAATCTTTCTCTGAAGCTTGCTTCAATGTCCCTTTTCGCTGTGTAGTCACTGTCTGCCACATATGGCTGCCCTCTGTGCCTAACTCAAATGGCATAGCTTTCTCCTTTCCTTCTTGTGTTCCTCCTCCAGGCAGTTGCCAAGATTTACAGCTTACTTGTTTTAGGATTTCTCTTTTAAACTCTAATAAAACTGTTCCCAAGCCTCCTCTTTACTCCATTCTTAAATTATTTCATTAACGAGACTGAGAACCCTAAGGGGAACCCCAGTTTCCCTAGTAACAAGAGTAAGCTAATCTAATGTATAAATCTCATTCCATCAATCATTCCCACTCCTCACCCTCATTCAGTTTTAATGATTTCCCACTACTCAGAAAGTGCAGGTTTCCTGGACAAATATAGATGCTTCTACAGTGTTTGCCAGCCTATGCATGGCAAGCAGACTAGTGAAGTGGTTCCAAGGGCCCACACCTCCTTGTATTCACATTCTGCATAGTCTTTCCCCATTGACTATGAATAGGGCCCAGTGTTAGTTTTTAAATACATAGCACAGCAAAATAAAATGATGGAAGATGACATGTAAGATATGAAAGGACTTTGTCCTTCATCCCACTGCTGTTTCTTGTCTTGCTTCTCACTTGTTCCATTTAATAGAGTCAGGTGCCATCTTGCAAGTGGCCCTCTGAAAAGGTCCATGTGGCATGGAACTGAGGATGATGTCAAGCCAATGCTTAGTGAGAAAAAGAACCCTGTGCCTAGTCACACAGGTGAGTCCCAGAGGAGATCACACCCCAGTGGATCCTGGAAATGACTACAGTTCTGGATGATGTTATGACAGGAGCTTTGTAAGAAACAAGGACAGGAACCAGAGACACCAGCCATGGTAGACCAGTTCTCTTGACCACAGAGTCTTCAGAAGTTGACAATTTTATCTTATAAATCAATTTTTGAGGTGATTTATTATGGAGGAATTAGTAAGTAATACAGTACATTTTCAATTTCACATCTCAGCCACCTCTACCTCCACACTTTATCTTCCTATCACACTGAACCAGCTTGTCTTTAACACACACTCCTGTCTAGACTATCGTATGAAACACTTGTTTTGTTCCAAATGCCATCTCTCTTTTGTGCCCGATAACAATGTGCACTTTCGTCAGAACCCATCTGGAATGCCACAGCTGCTCAAATGCCTGCCCCAATGCTTGCCTCACTTTGCCAGAGTTAGAGAGTCCACTTTCTGCTCTCCTGCAGTCTCTGCACAGTTGGCTCAGAGCACTGTGTTGTATGTTGTGTTTACTAATGAAGATGCTCTCTTGTCTAACTAACTCTCAGCTCCCTCATATACAGAGGAACTCCCAAGTAGGCACAGCTCTGTCCTCATCTTCTATCTTGAATACCTTACAAAGTGATCTGGGCATAGCTACACTTTATATCTTTTCATTAACTCAAGTTAATGCAATAATAACCATTGGTGAAGTAAGCTATTGAATTAATTATATAATGTATAAAGCAGCAGCAGGAGCAGCAGCAACAATAACAACAACAACAGTAAAACTAATACTTTGGTATAGTAATAGAAACGATAAAATAACATCAATAGAAAAATTGATAACTTGGTGTAGTAATAGTAACACCAAAATAATAGTATAATAAAAAGAAAAATGGGATATTCTACTACTAATGAAGTGGTATCATTGGATTAGACTTACATTGGCCAGACTCTGAAATGAATGTGTTTGTATATACTACTTGTTAACCTCAGGTTATCACATAGGGTCAGGAAATTGTATTCATTGCATATAAACTGAGTGTGGGAGCAAATAAGCTGTTTAAAGTCTCAGGACTTACATTGGAGAAGGTAGACCTGGTCAGTTCTTTTTTTGCACTACAAACTTTAAATTAAGGTCCCATAATTAAATTATGGAGGATAGCTAAATAGAGGTTCCTTCTGAGTAGGGCATAATTATTCCTTCAGAGAATATCATGTAAGCATCCTCCAGGTTTCTAGTCCATGTGTGTGTGTGTGTGTGTGTGTGTGTGTGTGTGTATGTGTGTGTGTACAAAGGTGTTACTTTCCCCAAGTAAAAGAATGAAGAATGAGACAAGAAAAGATGATCAATACCCGTGTGGTAGGGAAAGACACAGGACAACCCCACTTCTGTTATAAAAATGGTCTCCCAGAGTCTGAAGTTGAGCAGTAGATCCAATTAGCTGCCTGATATGGATACATGCAGGTTAGGCTGCTGCTAGAATGGCTCTACTTGGCCTTGAGAATTTTGATGAGCTTTTAAAATTCAGTGGACACTAGCCTAGAATTTATCTAAGTGTGTTTTGCTGTACACTAGGAAGTGTGACTCTTTTCTCATCTAGCAGACCCACTAGGCTTCCCTCTTGCCTCTCTTCTCATTTCTAATTTCTAATATCTCCATGACTCTCTGCTACTTTGGTTCTGCACAACCCAGGTTTGGTTCTGGTATCAACCCAGAGAAATGAGTAGATGCAGGGTAACTTTCAGGGAGGGAACTTTTATTTTAACAAATTCAAACAATCCTGACATCAACTCAGGTCCACCAATTAGAGCTCTCCATGCAGACAGACCATCAAATAGAAATCAGGGCCGTGGGGAAGCAAGATGTTTTCTCCCTGTGTGGCATGGTACTATTGCATATTAATATTAAATGATATTTCAAATTACCAAACAGGATTGAGGAAGCAGTTTTGCTGTTCACCCATAAACCTGTGTTCTTTTACAAAATCATTTCTTATCTCTCTCCCTTCCCTCCAGGAGCTGTGCAATTGAAAGGCAGAGTTCTTGGAGAGGCTGAGTACACACTGAGAATTAGCATATCAAACACACCCAGTAAGCTGAATGGAAATTAGAGGAATCTCAACTCTGACATCTATTGGCTGAGCTAAATTGAGGTTAATGTGGTCCAGTCCTTCCTGGTTTAAACAAAGATAGAGTGAAGCTTATCTTCCAGTCCCTATCCTTTGGGCCCATACGGCATGTTTTCTCCTACGGTGAAAATAAAAACAATATTAAAAAAACGAGAAAAAAATATGAAAGAAAGAAAGGAAGAAAAGGATCCCAAACACGTTAGTGGGATATATATGTATATTCGCTGATATATAACTTAATAAAAGTTTATGGACCTGGGATAAGGAAGCCACTCTGAACAGATACATTGGGACTGAAATATGGTCCAATTAAGTCTGTAACAGGGTGAGCTTTACTTTGAACATTCTCCAAGTCGAAATGAAAGCTCTGCAGAACAGATAAATCAGGTAACATAAAAAAAATAAATAAATAACGCTGATCTGGCACAGCTCCCAAAAGAAGCTAGGGGAGGTAGCTAGGCTGGGGCGACTAGTCAGGGCTGGATGGGGAGGTGTGGGAAAGGAGGGCAGGAAGGGAGTCAGACAGCTCTTCTCATTGGATGCTCACATAGTTGCAGATCCAGTGACTGTAAATAAACAGCAGATATTTAAGCCTTTCCAATTAATGCCTTCTGTGACAGCTATTTATCTATTGAAGGGACAGCAAGGCTTGTCTGCTGCAATTAAGCTGTTTGCTAGTAGTGCCTTCAAATTCGCAGTGCCTTTAGCCAAACAGTCATTTATAGTTTATGGACATGGCCCTTACTGAAGAAAGGATTTGGTAGGAAAAGTGCCCCAGCCCCAAGCTTGTCTTTCAGGACAATACAAAGGATTTTTCCTGAATGCATGTAGAACATACCAATATTGAGTGTGGGTCTTGGTTTGGGACTATTAGACCTAGGTTTGCATTTCTGCAATATTTCTTTTCATCTGGGTTTAATTCAGATCCTGAATACCAGCTATGAGCACCTGGGACTCCAGAGATGTCTCAGTAGCAAAGAACTTACTGTACAAACTTAAAGATGTGAGTTCAGATCCTCAGAATTCCTGTAAAAACCTGACGAGGAGACAGAAGGATCCCAGAGGTTCCTAGCTGCCAGTTTGGGCTCGAGGTTCAGTGAGAGATGCTATCTCAAAGATTAGGACAGATGATTGTTAAATAAAATACCTTACTTTGACGTCTGGCTTTTATTCCCAATGTACATATATGTACATATGCATATGAAAGTGCTGCATTCACACATGTACACAGAGCAGACAACTTGAACATCTACTGTATCCTATTGTTGAGATGATCATGGTTTAATGGCAGAACAAACAGAAGTATTGCTAGGCACATAGTAGGATGTCAAGTTGTTTTGATTTCTTAGTTCAACCTTCTTCCTTTGTTGAAGGAAAATCATAACCACTATGTTTCTGCAAAGTTGTTTTGATTTTTACATCTTTCAAAGTATACAAGGCTTACTCACTGAAATATTGTTTTGTCTCTGTGATACAATATATTGGAAGCAGATGACTTTTATTTTGTCCATAATAGGCAACCTTGGGCTGCTACCTCATCCCTTGAAGCCTCATTTTGTTCTTCCATAAATAGGGTAAGAATAAGAGGAATAGGGCTGCAGAGTGAGTCAGCAAAGCCCTTGCCCAAGTGTGACTACCTGAATTGTGATCCCCGGCACCAATGTAAATCCTGTACATATTTGTAAATACAGGTAGCAAAGAGCTTGCAGCACAAACCTGAAGACCTGGCAGTGACAGGCAGGTCCCTAAAGCTTATTAGCCAATTTAGCAAAATTGGCAAGGTTCAGGTTCTGGGAGAGATACTGTATAAAACATAAAGTGGAAAGTGGACAAAAAAGACATCCAAAATTGACAGACCTCCACCTAAACACAACCCCCCCCATGCCCTCCCAAACATACACGGGGGGGGGGGAGAGGGGGGTAGAGAGAGAGAGAGAGAATAATAACATATTCCACATAGGATTGTTGTGACTATCTATCTAGTATGATATTCCATGTTAGGATCAGGCACATGAGTGTCCAATTATGGTCAGCTCTGGTTATTTTCTCTTTGCACGGAAAGTCTTTAAGCTTCACAGAAGTTGAATCACCTTCTCTAAACGTCAGACGTCACATAGTCAAGCAAGAGCTCTTTATTCTCTATCTGTTGCCTCCCCCCGCCCCAATTCCTCTTGCCTTCTGATACAACTTAGTTCTTTGATGTTGAAGGGCCTTTCTTTCTTCATTGTTGAACCATATAGTGTGTCCTGAGGTATCTAGAGATATAAGTGAACTTAACAGAAGTAAAGTATATTGTATGGGGAAACTTGAGAGAGCTATTGTCCTTCAAGATGAGGGAAGTTTGCTAGGATCCAGGTGCTGAGTAAGGGGCCTTTGTCTCTGGGATAACTTGTGATTTCTCCCTCTCTGTTTTCCCCTGACATCATTACTCAGAAAGATAAATTTTATCTTCTGTATTTGTGGGGGACATTCAAGGTCCATTGCATTTGGTACCCTTTCCCAGAATTGTCTGTGGTATAGTCTATACTTATTTGTACTACAGAGTTCTATTCACTGATGGTATCATCTTGCCTCTATGAATCACAGAAAGCTATCTTTTAGCTTTGGGGAAGGATTTGCTCACCTACAGTAAATCTGGATGTCCCGGGAGCATTGAACATGAAGTTCTTTCTGTGGCCTGTCATTTGACTTTGTGACTTTACCTTTCTCTAAGGTTGGGTAGCATATTAAAATCCAGTTTTCAAAAAACCCGATTGGGAAACTACAGGTGGAGTTTGTTCCACAGCAATCATCTGGAACTCATCTTTGCTAAATTAGCCCTGCTAGCATTGTGTAGATTCAAGTAGGATTGGTGTAGGAAGTGGAGCAGACTCTGGCAAGGGGTATCTTCTGGTCCTATCAATCCCTTCCTATGAAAGATTTGTATGATGCAGCTAGGTCTCATGTCCAGCTCCCTGCTTGCGATTCTGATGGGTTGTGTTGGAGTACTTCCCTTGGAGCACCACATGCCACTTTCACAACTTGATCGAAAGATGTTGAAAATGAAAGATCCAAAGTAGATTTCCGGTCCCTTCCACTTCTACTGAAAAGTCATAGTTCCATCAAGCTTTTCATGTTTTGTTAAGAGAGATGTCTGATGACATCAAGGTTTCTGGGAGTTGCTTGACATTATCACAAAGTCCTGGTCTTCTTTGGAAGGGAATGAATACTTACAGGACTTGGCTTGGGATGAGGAGAAGACTAGTTCATGAGGGAAGAAACAGATAAAATGGAGAGTCAACAGTAACTTCTCTAGTTTATAGCTTGTTTCAGGAAAAGTCCTGTGAGTGGGGCTGTTACCATTCAGATATATGAAAATTTCTTTATCATCTGCTAGGTGTTACCTGATTTTGTCCTTAAAGACATCTTTATAATAGGCAGTGCTCATCTTCATCACTGATCCACTGTCAAATAAGTTCTGTAAGGGGAGAAAAGTTATTTTGTACATTGCTACATCCCTAGCATCTAAAATGATCTCTCTTTCCCTCATCAATATTTATTGAATGAATAAAGAATATTCTAAGTCCATTTTACTAATGAGCAGTTCACCTGAAACCCATAAATCTTTATTGATTTTCCCAGGTGACATGACTAGCTAATAGTGGAGACAGGATTCAAAGTGTATCTCCTCAGCTCTGAAGTCTGTTAATCTGTGAACATTTGTTCATGATCCTATGTCTGCAAATTCTCGCCATGGAGAAGGGCTTAGGGTCCTTATGCCTGCCCTACTGGTCTAGTACAGTCATAATGGATCCCTTGATCCTAGCTTAGTGAAATGAAGTGGGGCACAAGACTGGAACTTGGGGGTTCTGAGGTTTGTTTTTTCAAGGTAAAATTTGAGTGTCAATTGTTTTCTCATGAGCTCATATATTTCCACACTGGGATCCACTTAGACTTGCTAATTTTGAAGGTCATAGAGCCTTTAGGAAGTGGGACCAAGATGGAGAAAATACATCTCTGAGGATGAGGACAGGCACTGAAGTTTACAAGCAGGTCCTATTTCTGGCTGAGGCCTCTCTTATTACCTACTAGCTCCATGTTATCATCTCCTTCATACTCTGGCCATCATACCTTCTTAGGATGATGGAGCATGTCCCATTAAACCGTGAGCTAAAACTATCTATCTCCCCTTAAGTTGTTCTGCCATGTATTTTGTCACAGAAGCAAGGAAAGTCACTAACACAGGCGTGCCTCACATATTTCTGGACCATAATTTTCTACTCTATCTGGTGGGAGCTGACTATGGACTCAACATCAGCATCTCAGATAAGCAATGAGAGTGGCAATCGATCAGTTAAAAAGCTAGGAAGCCACAGACACATGCAAAGGAAAATTGTTCCCTACAAAAGCCTGGGGCATCTCCAATAGAGAGAAAGGTGAGTTGTTATCACCATGTTCTCTCTGTGGTAATCAGCCTAGCTATTTCTGCTCCATTCTGTACCTCTTTCCCTCTGCACTACTCAAAAAAGAAGAGATTATTTTTAATTACATTCTTACACTGGATTAATGAGTCTCCACAATAAGTTAATGAACAGGACACCACACCAGGAGACAGCATGTCTGATTATGCTCAGAGTCTTCCTTGAAGCTTTCCCTTTCCAGACCTTTGCCAAAGAACCACTGGCAAGGAATCGAGAGACTGCCAATGATTTCTGAGGTATGGCATTTAGGATGCCTAGGACAGGGCCACTTCAAAAAGCCTGCTGAACCTGACCATTGCAGATGTAGATGCTCGCAGCCAACCATCAGACTGAGCTCAGGGACCCTGGTAAGGGACCTGGTGGAAGGATTGGAGGAACAGAGAGGAACTGCAAACCCATAGAAAGAAGAATGTTGGCTGGCCAGACCACCCAGTGCTCCCAGGGACTAGACCACCAACAAGGAGTGTAGAGGGAGGAATCCATGGCTCCCGATACATATGTAGCAAACGATGACCTTGTCTGACATCAATCAGAGGGGAGACCCTTGTTCCTGTGGAGGTTTGATGCCCCAGCATAGGGGGATGCTGGAGTGGTGGGGCAGGAATGGGTGGGATGATGGGAGAACACTCTCATAGAAACAAAGGGGATGGGGAAGAGGGCAAATGGGATGGGAGAGTTGTGGAGGGGTAACCAAGAAGGGGAATATCATTTGAGATGTAAACAAATGGAATGGTTAATTAAAAAATAATAATAAAAAGCCTGTTGGAAAGTTGATGGCTGGTGTTATTTCAAAGAAAGTATTTCTTACATGTAACCTAGTGGTCCCCTTCACAAGCAAAATGTAAGAGAATGGGGCATTCTTGTTTCTCTGAGTTCTTTGTTATCACTGCTACCTAGATACCACCCCACAGAAAACTTCGTTGATGTTTTAATTCTGCCTGAGCACATCTTTTGTGGACTTCACAGCTTCCCTTCTTTGTAATCCTTTCCCTTCATACAGGCCTTCTCTCCTTGGCCCCTGAAACATGGGTGGGGGCAGGTGCCCACCCTTCTGTGTTCACATATGTATACCTGGATCTATTGCAGATGGCAGATTCTCAGCACACTTGGGTTTTCCCAAATCAGAGAATGAATGAATGATTAAAGAGCCAGAGAATGAGTAAAAGGCTTCCTGATTAAAGTCAAAGCACAAGATTTGTGCCCATTGAAAAGTTTTCCTCATGATTACATGGCTCACTGTAGGCTTTCAGATAGACTAGACTTTGCAGGAATACAGATCCAGGTATTTTCAGTCACTCAGACAGCAGAAATGCTTCAGTCGCCTTTCCCAAGTATACATGATGTTTTAGCTGCTTCACATGATAACTCAGACCAGCCTGTCAGGAATTCCACCGTGCTGCTGTTGCACAATCTTGAAGTTTTCTAGGTATGTGGGCAGAGGTTGACAAATACTAAACTCAGGAAAATTTTTTGTCTGGCTTTGAAGTAAAGACTCACTCTTCACTGTCTAGAATAAGTACAAGGTGCTTCCTTATCTCTAGAGGCCAACTCCCAAACTGGACAAGTACGGGGCTTTTCTGACCATGTAGATATTCTAGTGGCCCGTGGGTCCTTTTTCTACACCTAGTCAAAAGTCACTGCACCTGTGGCTTCCAGCTGCACAGGGTCATCCTCTAACCCTGTGATGGGTAATACTGATTATCAATGAGATGGGGTCTGAAAGCATTGAAGCGGCAAGCATCTGGATGGGTCTGTGGATGCATTTCTAGAAAGTACTAAAGGAGAGGAGAAGGACTTCTCCAGCAGTAGGTGTCTCTCTTCATTAGGGTTTCTATTGCCTTAACAAAATACTGTGACCAAAACGCAAGTTGGATTGAAAAGATTTTATTCAGCTTACATATTGCTGCTCATTACTAAAGGAAGTCAAGGCAGGGACCCAGAGGCAAGAGCTGATGCAAAAGCCATGGACAGTGCTTACAGGCTTGCATCCCACAGGGCTTGCTCAGCCTGCTTGCTTAGAGAACCTGGAACTACTCTCCCAGGGATGGCACCATCCACAATGGACTGGCCCTCCCCCACTGACTATTAATTGAGAAAATGCCTTATAGATGAATCTTATGGAGACATTTCCTCAACTATGGCTCTCTTCTCTCTGATGATTGTAGCTTGTGTCAAGTTGACACAGAACCACCAGGACTTTTGCCCAAAAATAAAGAGGTTCAAGGAATTAGTGCTAGTTTGCCTGCCTATCTTAGTTTTCTCTTGCTGCTGCTGCTACATTCTTCCAGGATATCACAGTCAAATTTCTTCAGATTTCTAATGTGGACATATGACCAGCAAGTCACCAGAAACCTTCCATCCCTTCAGTACCAGATTGGAACTGCAATGGAGTCCATGGCCATGGACTGAACAGCTACTGTGTTCTCAGATTCTCCAGCTTGAAGAAAGTCGTTGTTAGATTGCTAAGACCCTACCAGTTAAAGCCATTCTATTAATTTTCATTTAAATATATATAAATATTCCACCTGGTCTAGATCTCTACAGACCCAGACTAGCACAAATGTTAATGATGTGATAGAAGAATAGACCTTTCTTCCTCTGCACTTAATCTTCCTGCATTCTGCCCTTTGATATGTTATATGATAATGCCAGTGAATCGATGAAAGACATCATGACATACCACCTCTGTCACTATATTAGTCTACTTAGTCTGTACCAGTGGTGCTTTATTACAGGATAAACACAAAAGTTTTATCCTTAGCCATTCTTGAGGTTGGGATTGATTTCTGGTGAGGCCTTATGTCCTGTCTCATGGAAAGCACCTTCTAAGCCCTCACATTGTAGAAGGGGCAAACACATTCCCTGGGCCTCTTTTATAAGGGTACTGACTCCATTCATGAATGTTTTAACTACCTTATCTAACCAGCTTCCTTCTATTACCATTGTTGTCTGGGAAAGGATCCCACATATGATTTGTAGGAGACACATTTAGATCATGGGAGCCATTCCCATTTTAAAGGTACCTTTTTGTGGGACTGCATAAGGGTATCCTGGTTCTTGGCTGGGCATGGGCCTAGAACCCCGAGACTCCAAGGGAGAAACGGCAGGAGTTCGGCCACGCCCCCAGAACTCAGGGTCTTGAAAAACAGTCTAATCTCCATGGACCTACATTGTTCAGTCACGAGGCCATTACAGCCCCTCCCAAAGTGCACAGGTAGAGGGTGTAACTACAGGCCTCAGGCCCTAGAGATTTACATACTAATGAAGTCAGAGGGTGGAGCCAATTAAGCATTGCCCCAAGAACTTCCCCCTTTCTCCCTCCATACTTAACCCAGGTCTGCCCTGAGTTTGGGGGGTACATCCAGATCCATCTACCATCCACCATGACAATAAACCCTTTTGGAACCAAGGATTTCCTCGTATCATTGGGGCTGCTGGGCCAGCCTTCGCCGAAGCCTCCCCCGACCAGATTCTACGGCACCTCAGCAGGCCTCCCCGCCGGCCGCTGCCGCCTGGGCCGGGGCCTGCTGCTGCGGCCAGGCCGGTTTTTTTCCCACATAATGGCGTGACCAACGTGGAGCCCCAACAGCCACGCAACTACAGACAAGCTAGCCGAACAGCCATCTCTCAGACAACCACCAGGACCCACATCTTCAAGCAAGCTACCCAGGCCGCCAAGTCTGCTAAGCAAGTACTATAACCAAATCTCTTCCTCGGGGTGCTGCCAGGGCCTCTTTCTTCCCTCCCTTTCTTGTTTCTCTCAGCTGTGGGTTGGCTGGTCATGTGCCCACATGCCCCAAGTCTCAGTCCTTCCGCGGCCTCTCAGCAGCTGGCCTGAGAGCCCAGGGCCTGAGACCAGTTGGTCCCTAGCCGAATCCGGGCAAAGGGATCCCCAATTCCCCCTCTTTTCTCTCGGCTGTGGGTTGGCTGGTCATGTGCCCACATGCCCCCAGTCTCAATCCTTCGAGGCCTCTCAGCGGCCTGAGAGCCCAAGGTTTGAGACCAGTCGATCCCTAGCCGCCTTCGGCAAAGGGATCCCCAATTCAAGAGCTCTGCACCCCCATGGAACCAGACTGAGTTTGTTCCCCGACCAAGTACAAGCCCAGCCGTGTCTACTTGGTGCGGTGTGAGACAAACACAGCCAAACCTTCTGCGGCCCCCTTTTCCTGGTGTTACATGGAATAAACTCAGCCAAGATCCCGGTGAGCTCCTGCCATGCTGAACTACCATCCCAGCCACTGCGTCATGGCAGACACATGGACCCACAACTCAACAGAGACTCATGCACACGAGTGCCCATTCTTGGCTACATCATTCCCTACAGGTGGTAGAGGATGTGGGCAAAGCCAGCTCCAAGAGTACCCCCCCGCTGGTGCCTGCCAAGAACCTCTCCACGAACGGTGAGTAACTCCAGCCTAGTTCACAAGACTAGGCAGGTCTCTCACTGTCCCCTCCTCTCTCTCTCTCCTCTCTCTCTCTCTCTCCTCTCTCTCTCACTCTCTCACTTTCCAACTCTACAAGATGGCGGCGACACTCTAATCTCTGCTCTCTGCCCCTCCCCCAGGGTTAGCCTTTCATGCTCTGCCTGCTAGCTTCTCATGAACACTGGCTCTAAACTCTAGTCCCCAGTGATTTTCCCTCAGGGGGTCAGTCTTTCACAGGCTGCCTGCTAGCCTAGCATAGACTTCCCCCACTCCTCTCGTCATTTGCGGCCAGTTCTGGCTGCCTGAAGCAACAGGGCCAGCACCCTGGTTGCTCCCCTTCCCCTTCACCTCCTAAGTCATTTGCGGCCAGCTACAGCCCAGCTGTTTGCCTGAAACCTCTTTCTCCTGTGTTCCTTTCAGTTTCTTTCTCGAGGCTAAAACTCCAGGCTGAGTCTGGAGAAACTGCGTGCCAACCCAGCTTCTCCCAGGAGCCGCCAGCTACAGGTGTCTCTCTCCCATAACTCAGTCTCTCACACAGAACCTCACTCTTTCTGACTCTCCTATCAAGCCTCTAAGTTTTTCTTCAAGGTTGGCCTTTTACTTCTAAGAAAAACAAATGGGGAATACCCTGGCCTCTCTGCTAGAGCATCCAGCGCCACATGGCAGTGCAGGCCCTCCCCTACTGCTTCTAAACCTGCCATTAATGCCTTTTCTCCCCAACAGGAAGATCTAAAACAACAGTGTTTGTGATTTTTAACCCAAAATTTTTTCGCTTTTTCTTACTCACAAGTGCCTTCTAAGACAAATTTCCTCAAACACCTTTGCCTTTCCAGGATCTTAATGACAGACGTGATGTACTTGCTCCCAATGACTTAATGCTTAATACTCAGCCTTTGCAAAAATCCCCATGCCGGGGTGCTGCTTTCCTGTTTTGATTATCCTATAGGTGCTCCCACAAGTCCAGTGGAGATGCCATCTTCTGGAACCTGCCTGAGATGCTAAGCTGCCTTCTCCCCAGCCATCTCGTCAGACTGCAGACTCCAGAGACATGCTGAGATCCAGACACAAAGCCACCTCCTGGAATCTGCCTAGGAGGCCAAGCTGTCTTCCAGCCACACTGCCCAACTGAAGACTCCAAAGCTAAATCCTACAGAAGACAGATCCAGACCTTCCAGCTACAGATGAACTCTTTTGCCAAAGTCAAATAGCTAAAGTTACATGTTAGTGAGGAAAACTTAATGTCTATCTAGATTAGTCAGATGTTATTACCCTCAAACTGTATCACCTGTATTCAAATGATTCAGTGATCCTTTGCCTTCCCAACCCCCTCAACTCCCCTTCCTTCCCAACCCCCACCCTCAACTCCCCTTCCTTCCCAACCCCACCCTCAACTCCCCTTATCCTGTGACTTAATTGTGCTAACCCCTCTGGCCTAAATAGTGCTTTCTTTTAACTTCCTCATGCAAAATTTCTACCACAGATGACACAGTGACCCCCCTTTTTTAAAAAAGTAAAGGGGAGGAGATGTGGGACTGCATAAGGGTATCCTGGTTCTTGGCTGGGCATGGGCCTAGAACCCCGAGACTCCAAGGGAGAAACGGCAGGAGTTCGGCCATGTCCCCAGAACTCAGAGTCCTAACAAGCAGTCCAATCTCCATAGACCTACATTGTTCAGTCACATAGGCCATTACAGCCCCTCCCAAAGTGCACAGGTAGAGGGTGTAACTACAGGCCTCAGGCCCTAGAGATTTACATACTAATGAAGGTCAGAGGGCAGAGCCAATTAACCATTTCTCCCCAGAACCTCCCCCTTTCTCCCTCCCTACTTAACTCAGGTCTGCCCTGAGTTTGGGGGGGTACATCCAGATCCATCCACCATCTGCCATGACAATAAACCCTTTTGGAACCAAGGACTTCCTCGTATCATTGGGGCCTGCCAGGCCTGCTGTCGCGGAAGCCTCCAGCTACTGGAACCTGGGACCTTTCTCTGGTCTGTGAGACAGGCTGCCTGGAAGCCTCCAGGCAGCCTCCACCTTGCAGGTCCCAGGCCGCTGCTGCGTAGGCCTGGGGCCTGCCGCTGTGGGCCCCTCGGTTTTACCCACACCTTTTCATGCCTGAATCTGAAGAATATTTTGTCCAATTTTGATCATTCTCTAAACAAAAAACCAGAGACTATTAATAGTCTGATATTCATGATTTAAATTAAATCCCAAAAAATGCAAGCATCTTGGTCTTTTTGGACCTTGTAGACATGGCCTCTGATTCTTCAAATCTCTTTCTTAATCTGTAATTTACTGCACTGTAGCTTTTAGTGCTTGGGTCATCTCAGCCTATAGCATCAATGACTACAGGGAAGGACATTTTTGAACAGTATACATCATCTTCCAAACATCCTCCTTTAGGATACAAGGTAATCAATCTTTTAAAGCAGCCCTATGCCACATTATTTGCCTTTAATATTTTAAAGATTAATTAAGAGAGAGGGAGGGGAGGGAAGGAGAGAGAGAGAGAGGGAGGAAGGAGAGAGAGAGAGAGAGAGGAGAAAAGGACATTTGTACTCAAGTGCCTGCAGAAGCCAGGGTATTTATCCCTCTGGATCTGGAGTCAGGGGCAGTTATGACCCATCTGACATGGTTTCTGAGAATCAAACCCATGTCGTCTGAAAGAGCAGTATGCTCTCATAACTGAGCCATCTCTCTATCCATGATTCCTTTATTTTTTGAATGTGATTAATCATCACAGGAGAAAATCTTTATGTGAGAGCCATCCATGAAGACATCTGTAGGAGCACAGATAATCTGGACCTAATTTTTCACATCTTTGGTTTCTTATAATGCCATCCCACATGTATATCATGTACTGCCATGTAGCATTCTTAATTAAGAATGTTAGTGCTCAAAAGCTGATTTGTCTGAGTTTGGGTTTGGGGACTCACATTTTATCTGTAGAAGAACAAGAGTAGTTTGCCTAGACTACACAATAGAAATAACTTCAATGCTGTATCAGTAGCATTCTGGTCATCAAGCAGATGGAAGGGACTCAAGATGGCTACCCACCATATGTAGGTAATATAGATACCAAGGTTGGGAGAGTTATTTTTAAAATTGCCCAATAAGTTATTATCTCTATTTGGCCTGAGAGACAACTGTAGAAAATCTGCTGTCTCAATCAACAATGAAGCTGTTTGTGTCCTTGGAGAATTGTGATGAGCATAATTTATAAAGTAATACATTTTTATTAAGTTCATAGTCTATTTTCAACTTCCAAGGAGACAAAATGTATGACACTTCCATTGCTTCCTATCATATCTTCAAATTGCATTGAGAAAGGGAGTGACAAAAGGCAGTTCAAATACCAACGAAGGTGTTCTCAACATTGAGAAGCTAGGATACATACTCTAGGCTCAGTGAGTCTGGGAAGGATAATGAGATAGAAGACCAGAGCAACAACAGAAAGACAAGAGGCTGCTTAGGAAGATGGTTGGAACTAGGGGAAGGGTGTAGCAAGTGTGTGAAGTTACACAGGACGAGGAAATGATGAGCCAACTGCTGTGAGAGTCACAGAAAGAGCAGAAGACTGAAGGGAGAGATTCACAGACCACTCTGTCCTCCACTGGAATTCTTGGAGTTTGATTATCTTACCTGGTGGTTAGAAGATTCTAAGTCACATCTTGCCCTCATTTCTTCCTATAGGTCAGATATATTGTCTTTTTCTTGGCAAGCATGCAATCATCATGCACTGGTTTGAACAGAACTCAACTTAACTGCAATGAGATTATGAGAATTTGCAGCTAACAAGGTTATAAAGAAGGCATTGACTTGGATTCCTTACCATCAAGTTGAATAGGTCAGACTTTCTTCTGAAAGCCATAGTGAGTTTTCGACGATTGTGAACAAGGGTGTAAAATTCATAACACCACCCATGTGGAAAGAACTAGGAGATATAGTGACTGAGGGTATGAGCTTCCTGGAACTGTCATAAAGCCTGGGTGAGAACACTTCATTAAGCAATGTGCAAATAACCTCATCTGTATAAAGGCATAGCTTTCTCTATTTTCTTGCAAACATGAAGTCCTCCTCAGCTCTGCTACCACTTCCCCAATCCCAATAGAGTCGTGAGTATTTTCTCCCTGAAATATTTATTGCCCTATAATACCCAAGAACACCATAATAAATGGCAGCTGATGCTTAATCTTGACATGAAGGACATGGTGATGTGCCATGGGCTCAGTGACAGATCAGAGCCTCTGTTCTAGACTGAACCAGCCATTACCAATCAGGAGCACAACACTGACAGTCATCCTATCTTTAAAAAAGAAAAGTGGAAACCCAGATTTCTCCATGATTTCCCACGTATTGAAACATTGACTCAAATTCACTGAAATAGCATACATGTCAAGTGAAATATATGTGCATGCCCTACTTTTTAAGTTGTTTGTAAACCATTTTTTTTTTAAATAGCTATGGAGTTCAGATCCTGAGACTTGCATCCAGTCTCTGACAATCAATGAACTTGATGGAGACACTCAACCATTTCAAGTTTCATACCCCAAATCAAAACAAACTGTGGATAGCATGCCTTTCCTCACACAATGGTAAGGAACAAATGGAGTGATGTATTGGAAACCACTAGGTTAACTCTGAGAGCTAGGAAAGCCTCTAGCTCTTTTAAGTCTGAGCTGGAAAAAGATATAATAAAAGGACATGCTACCAAGTATAGTTCTATGGAAGGAAAATGTACTGTGGAGCTTAACATAAGGATAGTTGTGGGATTGCTGCTCTCATTGCAGCATTCAAAGAAATCTCTTGGTTCTAAAAAGAATGCAAAATCTAGGCGTGGAAAATACATTTGGCCAGTTATTTAAGGCATGGTCAACTATAGTCAATGGTCCATGTAGGAATGATGTCTTTGTAAGTGAAATGATGATGATCTCTAGATAAGTATTGTTGAGTTCACAGCCCTAGATGGGTGGAGTATTCTAAATGTCAACTGCAACCAGTATTGTCTTGCTTGTTCCTTGACTATTTGCATCTATTGTATTGTTAGACCTTCAATCTAGATCTGACCTTAATACATGCATGTAATTAAAATGGTCTAAAAGCAAAAAGGAGGAGGGGGATGGGATAGGGAGTTTTAGGGAGGGGGAATGGGGAAAGGGGATGACATCTGAAATGTAAATAAATAAATTATCCAATAAGAAAAGAAAACAGCAGCAAAGTTGAGGAGCAAAGATCTCAAAACCACAAGCAGATCTTGACCTGTTGTTGCTAGGGAGACTCTACAGCTGCTCCATTTTACAAACTCAGATTTCCTTGAGTCTGTTTCATAAGCAACCACTGAAAACCCCAGTCATGCTCTTTGTATTTACCATAGCTAGCTAGCCAAGCTGCCAGCAAGTACCCTAAAAACCAACCAACCAACTAACCAAACAACCAACCAACCAACCAACCAAAAATCCAATCTATGTTGAATGTCCTTGGCTGAGCCATTTTAAGAGATAACCCTGTCTGATGTTTGCATTGGTTCTAAGGTTTCCCAGAGAGGCTAAAAATACAGATAATACTATGCTTGGTCAAGAAGAGAACTGGTGTCCTCAAACTTTCTCTCTTTCTTCCTCCCTTCATCTCTCTCTCTCTCTCTTTCTCTCTCTCTCTCTTTCTCTCTCTGTGTGTGTTTGCATGTGCATGTGCTAGTGCACAGATGTGTACACACACTGACACATATTTATGTAGACTAAGCCTTACCTTATATATAGGAATCTCTAGTTACATGAATCTACCCAAAGAGTAAAAACCTTACCAGAAGACCACTTTGGTAGTTGAGCCATCTTCTAGAGGGACAATCACGAAAAAGCATGGTAGCTGACCTTAGAATGAGTGGCATAGACACACTATACTTCAAGCCATAGAGAGAGGATAGTGAACCCCATGCATACTACTGCCCTATGGAAAGTCCTGTAAGACATTGAGATAACAGGATTTGTGCCTTTCCACCTAAGAGTAGTGGGATGCGTCCTTCTAATCCAAGCATGGGCTTCTATAAATGTTGTATCATGAAGAGGAGAGGTAAGTGATAGATAAATGTATTTTTGTCTGCTAAATTTGTTGAGTCAGTTATAAAGTCTTCATTGCTAGCAGTATGATGTTGCCCGCATGCCTTGTAGAAGCAATATGCTCAAGAGGACCCTGTGACTTCCCTATAGTGAGTTTTATAGTTAGCAGTATGTGGAAAGAGAGCCAGAGAACTGCATACTGTGTTTTTAATCAGACCTCGGGCTGTGAATCTTGGGAAAATTTAGGTTATACCTAATATTTGTACAAAGTAAAGAATGTCTCTGCTTTATCACAGGAGACTTCTTGCATTATTTTTGTTTTCTTCTTGGCAAATAAGATTCACTGCACCACATAGTAAATCTCATGTGTGTGATCATGTGTGTGAATGCATGTAGCCATGTCCCATTGCATACATGTGGAGGTCAGAGAACAACCTGCAGTGTTCATCTTCTCCTTCCACATTTTTGAGATGAGCCCTCTTGTTATTCCCTATTGCATATACCAGGCTTCCTAAGATTCTCTAGTCCCCACCACCTGCCTCACCTTAGGAGTGCTGAAATTACAGAATACTTCTACTGTGTGAAGATTTACATGGGTTCTGAGCACCCACACACAGGTCTTCAAACATACACAGAAGCACTTTTCCCACTTATCTATCTCCTTAGCCTGAAACCTGCCTTCAAAAAAGTGTGTGCTATGGATTTTGGCAGACAGAGACACAAAAAGACAATAATAAGAAATATGTGAAACACTACACAATCTCTTTAATTCTCCTGTATCTTCTTATACACTATATGGATATAGCGGCATATCCATACCATAGACTACTACTCAGCATTAAAAGGGAGGTAACTATGTATGCTATTGATATGCAAATCACATAAAGGTATAAACACTCCCAAATATTAATAATGAAATGGGTTTTGTTCAAAAACCATATACGTGAACAAAATATAAAAACCAAAAATTATGAAGCTATTAAAGATTGGTGAGAATGGAGGAAAGTGAGTGAATTACAAAAAATGAATAAAAAACAGTTCAGATAAAAAAATGATTCATGATCCAGGTTTTATGAATATAGAGTTAAAAAAGAAAAAAATATTACTCCTAAATGTGGTAGCTAGCAGTATTTTAGGGAGAGGGATAAGAGGCTAGGAGGGGCTCTGATGACGTCCTCTAGATTTCTGGGGATCATCTATTTCTTAACATTGGAAGATTTACAGTCACTTTTTTTCTATCAAAATTGCTACCTACAGTTATATTTTAATTTATAACATACTTTACTGAAATGGTTTATTTAAAAACTTCAAAATATAATGTTCAGAGTAACCTAGTTAACACATCTGTAATTTGTATACACTTAAAAATAATTGTTTGTTGACTTCTAATTTCTTTTTGTTTTTAATTCTTCAGATTAGAATTGCAGCACTTCTCTCTTCCCTTTTCTCCTTCCATGACCTTCCATACATACCTCTCTACTCTCTTCCAAATTCATGGCTTCCTTTTTCATTAAATGCTATCACATTCATATAGTCCTAAATACAGTCTGGTTGGTCTGTATGATGTTACTTGCATGCATGTTTTCAGGCTGACCTTTCTGCACTGGACAACCAATTGGTGCAGTCTTCCCTGGATAAGTCCACTTCTTCTACTTCCAGCTTTTCTCAGTTACCTATGGTCGTTTCTGTAAGGCTGAGGCCTCATGGGCTTTTCTGTGTCAACTTTGGCATGTCTGATGGTGTTTTCAAATTATGGCCTCTAACTCACTAATGAAAGACCATTTTTATTATGGATTTATTTCTTATATTTTAATCTAGACTTTATAATCATTAAGAGTAAAGAGAATGTCTTTATTATATCTTTCTGTCTTATTTGGCAGCTCCGATTTTCTTTAAACGTAATATTCTTATGTCTCTATAAAAACACCATCTTCACTCTGTTTGTTTTGAATTTTTGAGAAAATATGAACCCCGCCCCTCCTGCTGCATACACTTACAAACACAGAGAGACATGGGTCATAATACAATGTCCCTAGTAGATAACGATAATCATCACAGAATACCATTGGAACTTCTTAACTCACAGATCAATTTATTGGCTTGATACACTGAACAACACTTGGATTAAAATGTCCGTATATAGCACAGTACCACATACAATGGATGGATATGCAATGAAAATGTAAGAAGTACACACTCATGTGCTGTATGTCTTGGCCAGTGATCTACCAGCTATATGGTGGTGGCTCCATAAAAGCAATGTAGAGGCAGCCTTGATTTACATAAGTATACTCTATGATGTTTTCCCAACAATGAAATTACCCAGTGGTGCTTTCTCTAAATGTAATTATATCTGTAATTATGTCTCAGCATAGACTCTTGAAATCTTACTGGATGTCAATCTCAGCCCATCAGAGGCTACAGTGGCTTAAATACTGGATACTTTTTTTAAAGACAGAGAATCCAACAGTTAGCTCCATGGTCTAGATTACTCCAGGCTAAGTGACATTTTAGCCAGTTCTTGAAGGATTAGAGATGTGCATTTGCCTCATACAGTGGTTAAAGATTCACACTTTGTAGACAGAACAATTGATTTAATCTTACAATCTCCATTTCCTAGTTGCATGACCTTGGGCAAGTTATTTAACTTTGGTAAGCTCCAATTTCAGTGTTTGAAGTGGAGATAATGGTTGTTATCTCACAGGATTATTGCGAGATTAAATGAGATCTTGAGCCTAAAGTACTCAGGACAGAGCATGCAGAGGATTAAGATCACTGCTATTACTATTTCACGTTATTTATCTGGGAGAGATACACTCCCAGAGGGTACCCTGGTATTCACACATTTCCATTTCCTTGTAGTCAGCAATGTGTACTGTTTTATACCCTCCTATTCAGTGGCCTTTCTTTGTCGTCCAATCTAAACTACAGGTGCACAGCAAGGGCATTTTGAGATAACTAAAGTGTGTGAACATCTGAAAGTCATAACAGGATCTACCAGGAGTATGAGAAAGGCCATGCAAGCAATTTAAAGGACAACTTCTAGCTCAAAGTAACCCTATTACATGATTCGCTGGGTTATTTACAACTCCAGAGTACACAGGTGGCTGTATCCACAGATTAGACAGCCTCAGACTCCTGGAGACTGGTCACTCGGTCTCTGTTTGCTTGACATTCTAGTGGAATACTCAGGAAATTTGGCCATTTATACAGGGTGAGCTAGGGTATTGAGAAATATAAAATTTTGGGACCTACTATAATGCTTTTTCAATGAAACACTGTTGCAGTTTAAAGGTTTGTATGACAATTAGGGGGAGTAAATAAAATCATGGTAATCTATGGTCTTGGGATATCTGGCAACTATTTGAGTTGGTAAAAGGTGACTGTGCTAATTAACATATGGCTGAACATATGTTAATGTGAACATTTGCAAAGTGATACAAAGTGATACTGGCTGATACTTGAGCAATTAGGTGAATGTATTTCAATGTATAACTGAGAAAAGTTACTGCATTTCAAGGCCCATAGAGACAGACACACAAAATGAAATTATTAGCATGTGGATTAACTCTGAGGGCAAAGTCAGATGCAAACGCTATCTATATCCACAATTCCTAGAAGATAGACAAAAAGACAGTGAAAATAGATATGTTCTGGCAACTAAGTGTCTTTTAGAAGCTAATGGAGTGGCACAGACTCCTGTTCTTGCAAGTTATATTCATGTGACACATCTTTTTTATCTTGTAATTAGAATTAATTTCTCCTTACTCTGAATTATTGAAATTTGTGTTTTATTCCACTTTCTGTTTACATTGATTCAGGAATATTTTTACATATTTTTTCTAACTTTTACACTATATAATCATTTTTACAATTTGTCACCATGGGACACCGATTCTGAAAACAAATGGGGATGCGAGCCAGTGGTACCCTTTGGCTAAAAAATGTGCCAGACACTTTATCTCAGGTGTTGCAAATGTAGTGATTGAATACATTTAACATGTTTATGTGCATGATGAAAAACAATTACTCCAAATAACTTGATGGCACATTCATTTTCAAAGGACCTGTGCTCTGTGCATGTCCACACTGTACAGCCTTACACACAGCTCTTCGTTCATTTGTGTTACCTGCACACCACTTACAGCCTTGGGATTTATTATTTTAACAGTACACTAAGAAAATGTAGCTACTGAACTACAAATACTATAATCTGCATACTATAGACAGAAGCATGGTGTTTAATTCGATGACTGAGGGTGAGGCTCTTCCAGGTAAGATACAGATAGTAGAAAGGGACTAAAGGAAGGCCTGATTTAACACTGATAAAAAATATTGTAGAAGCACAATGTATTTCAAATAAAAATTGTTATTAGGAAATGAAAGAGAAGTTTTTGAGTATGCGTGTCTAGAGAGGAAAGGACACCTGCCTGAGGTCAGGCTGCTAGTTGGACATGGTATAATGGAACAGACACAGTATTTAGAGAAGGCATCCTTGTCATTTGATTATTTCTCTCCCACAATTAAACCATTGGCATCTTAATCCTCAAAAGGCTATGGATAGAAGACTAAAGGATCATGGTATTGCAAAGTAGGCTTTGAAAAGAGATGTAGGATTACGTCTCTAATAATCAGTAAGTCTAGAGATATTTGGTGGGGTCCTTACCCATAAGTATCCCATCTTCCAATTTCATCCAACTTGGCCCACCTCCAAAAGGTTCCACAATATCCCAGGAGTCCTACCAAGTAGGAGCCACGTGTACAAATAAATAAGCCTGCAGGGGCCATTTCTCACTCAAACAAGAAGAGATGCCATGATGTCATTGGTGAGTTTATATTTAGAGGGAACAAGAAACTCTGTCACCATGCTTATCCTGTCTTGCCATGTGATGCCTTCTAGCATGTTCTGATGAAGCAGGAAAACCCTTATTAGATGCTTTAGCTATGCTCTTATAATTCCCAACCTCAGGATCATGAGCCAAATAACCCCCTAATCTCTTTAAATAGTAGGTCTCTGGTATTTAGTTATACCCCATTCTGTACCTTAGACAAACTGACATTGATTGCTGGTGGTAAATAGAAAGACACAAAGCAGAGCAGAGCATGTAGCATTCCTCCTTCTGAGTTTTCAATAGGTCTAATTTCCTCTGGTGATTTTCTTTTTTATCAGATTCCCACAAGGATGAAAACCTAATTATGTTGGCATTTCTACCTTTTATCTCCATTGTGAAACTCTCAAGTGCACAGAGCCATCTTCCATGCAAACTATGTTTGTCAGTTACCATATTACATCAACTTATTACATGTTTCTGTATGAACATCATGAGCATATTTGCAGATAAGGATGTGGTTCATTCAAACTGAAGACTGGACCTACAATGACCTTCCATCTTTCCTAGACCAGAGAAGCTGTTGTCTACTTACCTAAACTAGAAGAAAACAAATATGTTATAAAGTATGCTCCATCTCTATGGGCCACATGTCTACCATATGTTTTGAGGCAAGGTCTCATTATATAGTCCAGACTATTCTAAAATTTATCCTTTTCCTGTCTCAGCTTCAGGGCTGGGATTATAAAGTAGCCTTTCTATTTAAATGCCATTTTTTATTGATTTTTTTTATAATATCATGTATCTGTATAATGTATTCTCATTGCTCTCTCTCATGTAGTTCCTTTTGTCTTTTCCTAGACCTATCAACACTTCTCTATCCACACTACTGGTTGGTTCCTTTCCTAGATCCTACTCTAGTCGTGTTCTGTAAAAGAATTAATGGCAATGGTTTCCACTCTCCCAGAATCCAATTCCACTTCCCTGTATGCACAAATTGTGCAGAAAAAGACAAAACTATAAGAACAAATTGAAGTCTATCTGACTGACCAGCCTGGTGGACCTTGTGTGGATGTCCATACGTAAAGCACTTCATTGGGGAAAGCAGAATATAACAGTAAGACAATGCAGTTACCAGCAGTTCTGAGAGGTGGACTCTCTTTCTGCTCAGCAACGTTAGAGTGCTTCATAGAGTTTTAGACTTACACTCTTTAGAACAGACAGAAGCTTTTTGAAATGCACCAAAATTGGAATAAGAGGATAGAGCAAGACCACTGGAAAACTGACAGTCAGACAGCTGAATGCCACAGAGAGGGAAGTGGCAACTCTGATCTAGAGCATGCAAAGGAAAAATGGATAGTAGGTTGTTAAAGATTAAATGGACACCTGTAGGTTATGCATTCAGGTTGAAGGTAGGTATGATCATAGCCAAAGAAACCAATGCTTCTTTGAAAGAAATTACAAATTAATACACTGAAAGATTAGGAGCAAATAGAGCTATATTTCCAAGATTAAAAATGTCAGAGAGGAGTTGGAGAGATAGCTCAGTAGATAAGAACGCTCACTGCAACTGCAGAGGATCTGAGTTTAGTTAACAGCATCCATATCTTAGTTTATAAATACCTCCAATTTCAGTAACAGGGCATCTAATAATTTCTATTAAACTCTGGGCACCAGACATGAACATGGTACACATACACACACGTAAGCAAAATAATCATACACAAAATATGAATAAACATTTAAAATATCATTGAGCCCTGTGTACCAGATATATTCAGTGTGGTCCTTTTTTGTTTACATGCAGAAAATCTTGCCTTGTTTGTAATTATCTACCTAGTTGTTGGGTCAGATGACACTCTGCATTTCTACATAGTTTTATCTCATATATATATATCAGGTAGGTTTACGATAGAGTCATCTGTTAACCAAGCTCTGGGAGTTCGCTTTAAGATTCCATTTTCCTAATTCCAGAACTTGACATAGAAACACCTCAAGGGTTATTTCATGAATCTAACTCTCTTGGCATACTTCAGAAAGATACATGGACATAAGAGCCATAACTGGAGGCAGTGTTTATCCCCTGGGTCCTAATAGCAATTGGGACCTTTGGCTGCAGAGGAGCATAGACTCCCCTGAATCTTCTCAACCCTTTTTTCTTGTAGTTCTTATACTTACAAAGAGACAGAAACATTTTTAATGGTCCACTAGTTCTCTCATTTCATGCTGCACACACATTTATTGGTCACCAAACATATACAAAGAACTGTACTAAATATTTAAGGGAACAAAGTGGCATCCTGAGTTTCTTCTTTATGCCTTTGCCTCAAAAACAAATCCCTTTCAGAAAACCAACCTTCTATCTTACTCTGCTTCCCTCTCAATAAATGACCTTTGTTAACTTATTTTTAACCCTTTTAATGTTGTGAGCATTTGTGTATCCATAGCTACAGTGATTACAAAGCCAGTTGGCTCTTAGCTCTTCTTTATGTCCAATATAGTCTCTCCTAGGTAATTTAAACTCAAGGAAACTAGTGATTATGTAGAGAATTTGAAAGTCATATTCACTACAGTCCTAATGTTGTTCTTCTCTCTATATGATTATGGTAATTATATTAAATACCTCATATTTTATGGCTGTTATGCCAGTGGCAAAGCATTTTGCATGTTATCACCTGCATAATTTCTCTCCACAATGTGAAAGGATTTTATTCCCATTTTGCAGTTTAGGAAACAGAGACCCAAACCATCTTGATGACGGTGAGTTCAGTATTTGAATCTGCCTTTCCTGATTATAAAGATTTGGCTCTTTTAATTTACCACAGTGCCAAGAAAACATAGAAGTTTTCCCAAGACCAGTGGTTTTCATCTACAACTTACAACACTGCTGCAAATACATCTTGCAAAGGATTTTGGATAACATCACACTAATAATTGCATGCAGTTAGCAGAAATTAAAACCTTATTTTGGAAGTGCTATGGACTGAACATGGGATCTTGTGTGCATAGTGCAAAGACTCCAGCATTGCTCTCTAGCCCAAGCCCTAAGACCATGTTCTTCCTGGAATCCTGGGTAGTACTGGACTCCCTGCTGTCCAGTGAGCAAATGATGGTTATTTGACCTGACAAGTGTATATACTGACCCTAGATGCTTTGATAGCTCAAATAAGCATTCTCCCTACCCCTTCTCTGTCTGTCTGTCTCTCTCTCATTTCAGCTCAATTTCTATACTTTCAAGACTAAAGGTGGATGATCTATTGGGTGCCCAAAGTCTTCTCTTCCCTAGTGTTCCCCGATGAAAACTGCTTCTATTCAATCTCCTGAAGCTTATTCTTTAGATGCTGCCTAGCAGCGAAACCATCATAGCCTACTGATCAAATTCTGCTCTGAGACCCGAAGCTTGGAGTTCCCACTCTGTGACCTTGGACAAGGCACTGTGAAGATTTGGTCTCTGCCCTTGTGTGCCACATGGGAGGGGGCATAGTAATTAGATAATGCACAGCTGCCTTTAGCACAACTATCCTAACCCTCCCTCCTGTGGGTAATAGAGAGAATCCACCTTCTATTCTTCAAACATTTTTAGTCAATTCTCATAGCAAGGGCCAGGTGCCCACTGTGCAGCTGTCTGATCACTTCTGCTTCTCCTAAGCCATTAACCTCAAGATAACATTCTGGGGGCACTGGGTTACAACAAGGACATAAAAATTATGAGCTGGGGCTGTCATTGACTTCATGGCCTTTAATGGTCCCATTGTCTCCTTAAGCAGATGGGAAGTTATCTTCTGGCTGCAGCTTGAGGGAAAGGAAATGTTGGAATGCTTCTGCACAAAGAGAAAGGGTAGGCATGGCCTGCCCCAGCAGGCAATCAGCTGGCATGGTAATAAAGTCTGGTGGCAAAATGAAACATTAAAACACCCATAAAAGCCTAAGCGCTTCATCACCATCGCTAATGAAAATATATGATTGCCTAATAAAATGATCCATGCCAGCCGCCGGCCATGGATCTGCATTTATTAACACCTGTTACAGCTGCCATCTTCTTCCTGGGAAGGGCAGCCTTCTGCTCCAGACAGCTTATGACCTGGGGAATTGAGTACAGGCAAATGTCTGGTCAGTCACTCTCACAGGAGGACCCAGCCAACCTGGGACCCAGCAACATCTGTGCTTCTTATGGCTGTGAAGAGACAAGGGCAGAGGTTGGTGAGCCAAGTAGTGTAATAAAACAGGATATTCGACTGTGGACAGTGCCTAGTAGACTGTAGAACTGACGCATACATTATCAACACAAGAGCAAAGCCCAAGAGCGCTACAGGCTACTCAGGAAGAAAAAAAGAATTTTATTCCCATTCTCGACTTCATTCCCTTCAATGAGTGTTTCACTAGCCATTCAAAGCAAGAGTTACCCAGGTCCCCTAAGCTGTGAAATTCCTGAGCAGCTTGCAAAACCAATATTGAGGCAAGACCCACGCTAAAGTACATATATACATGGACAGCCTTCCCATAGTCCTTTCTCTGCCGTGCTACTTCTGTGACCCTTTCGTACCAGTTGTCAGCTCTGACACATGTGTGATCTATTTTGATTCTTGGGAAATGGGAAGTGCCATTCTTCCCAAATATGCTGAGGAGCTTTGGGGAAGTCTGCTAAATTATTAGATGTCTCCTAGTTGTAAGCATCAAAGCTGAGTCCCAAGCAATGGTCTCAGATTCTTCAAGTACATCATAAGGTAGAGAGACTCTGACATCTTCAATGCTCACACTCCTCCATGTTCTGGGAGTGGCAGCCACTGCCCATGCTTAAAATGGCATGGCTAACAACTGCAGAGTAAAAGATTTTCACAGAAATAGTCATGTGTGACAGCCATGAGTCCTAAAGGAGACTTGGAGACTCTTAATGTAAAGGGCCCTTTGTCCCAGATTAGGTTTTCACCTTCCTATTGTCAGAATAGTCACAGCCTAGTTATCACTTGGAGATTAGGAGCTTCTCTACCATGTTCCCGGACCAGGATTTCTATTTGAAAATTTAAATTTGGGTTTAAACTTCAGGATCTTTTTTTGTTTGTTGATTTCTTGTCTCTATTTTGCAATTCTGTCCATGGAGGGTTTTATGTAAAGAAATGACATTTGGTCTAAAGAGAAAATAAGCGATCATCTATGAAACAATTATAATTAACAGGAACTCTTCAGATATTATCTCAATTTACCATCAAGCTACCCTTCAAGGCAAACTTTATGTTCATTATTTTATAGAATTTGAGTTTAAGTCTGAGTTAAGGTATAAGATTTGCATTACCCACCCAATGAAGTCCAAGGAGGATGGCTTCTAACCAGGCCCACCCATGTCCTGTATGCTTTCATTACAGCACTCTCGCTCCAGTGATATTCCCCAACCTTGAGTTTCCTTGTCTCTGTCAGAAAGAACCTTGGACCCCAAATGTTATTATCTAGCTTACGACGTCTCTCTTCTCATAACTTGCCTCCCAGTGAAGGCACTTTATTACTGGCTGTATTCTCAAATACATTTTCCTTTTCCAGCCACTACAATTTTCACAAGCAGAGGGCGTTGTTAACTCGAGTTTTCCTTGCTGGACTTGACATTGCCTGATTGCATTCCACTGACATGCACTCCTCCCGCTGAGTTGCTGAGATCGTCCCCTATCATTTCTGCATCCCAAGCTGGCAGGGTGTGTGGCTTTGCAATGTCTTTTTTCCACTCCAGAAAGAATAGGATAGAACAGCTTTATGGATGAAAATCAAAGGCTCATGTAATGGGAAAGCCAGATTACTGCTTTCCTACCAAGGGAAAAGCAAAGCTTACCAACATGAATTTGTCCTCCTGTCTTGTCCCCTCTCTTTCCCTCCCACCTGTAATTCCGACTTTTTATCTGTGCTTTGTCTTTTTGAGTGGGAAAAAGATGCATACCAGGATAGTGCATTTCTAAAACAGACAGGGGAACCTAATAGCTAAGGAACTGTTCATGGAACCCAACAGTCCTACTAGTAAAGAATCCATTGAATGCTGGAGTCACAAAACTGCAAACAAGAATGGAGTGACTAAAGACTTTCCAGCTATATATTAGACATTTTTCAATAGGTTGCTCAACTGAACAGGTTAGAATTAATGGTGTACATTGTTCAAGACTTGCTGGGAGAAAATATTCCTCCTAGAGTGTGAGGGTCCAAAGCAAAACACAGCTTGGAAGGAGGAGCAATAACAAAGATGAAGAGGCATATTCTGAAGCAAAGAACTTAAGGGTGTGAACTTAACTACTGGGAGATGTTTATCACAAAATCTGGGAGAAGCAAAGATAGAAAAGGTATGTGGTCTCAGAAGGAACTCTTTCAACCAACAGAACTCTCTCAATTAAGAATTGTTGGCAACTAGAAGCAGGAGCATGTCCTGCATTGTGACATTGGATGGAGTAGAGGGCAGTGTAGACAGAAAGCTATGCAGAGGTTGCAACTGTGCCATCAGTACTTGAATCTCAAGCTTGGTCTTTCACCATTAACCCCAGTTTAAGTGATAAACTTTGTATAGATCAGTTTGCCACTTGCAAATGCAAAACAGAGAAATGATCACCCAGCCCATGCAGTTATTCAAGGAACGGAACAAGAAGAAATGGAATTCAAACACATGCCCAGGTCCCATAAGCACCCAAGAATTATTAAGAGCACTCTGCAGCTCTTTGCTTTGATCAAGGCTAAGCTACAGAATTTATAAAGTATGCAAAGCATTTGTTTCTCCTGCTTCTCCACAACAGCTTCCATTTTGTCCCTTACTCTTTTCTCTGGAGGGAGAGGAAGGCATGATGGCAAAAATCTAAGGAAGTGAGCAGGGACTTGTTGGCATTTAATTACTAAGAGATGAAAAGACTTAAGAGGTGGGGCTTAGAGAAGTTTGGGGAGTCTGTGAGGAGATGTGGAGCCTCTCTTTATTCATTTTATGCTGCTATAAGAGGATTCCTGAGATGGATGACTTAAGGGCATAATTATAATGTATAGAAGTGCAATGCATAAATGTATTTGTCTGGATACTGAAAAGTTCCCAGTCAAGGGACCCACATCTAGTAATGGTTACACTTTCTTAGGTTGTAGTAGGAAGCAAAAAGATGAGAAAAGAGGGGATGGGTAAAATTGAACTGACAGCTTTAAGCCCCTTTATCATTAGCTGATTATAAGGGTGAAGACTTCATGACCCACATACCTGTTAACGTCAACTCCCACTACTGTTGAATTGGAGGTTAAGTCTAGAGGCATAACCCAACCACAGCCCATTAATACTTTATGCTCAATATATAGCCAGCTACAGATAGATAGTCATGAATTAGTTCTCAGGATGAAGTTCACTGTGGTCCTACTAATGGATAACCCTGTAGTTTACCAGGAGAGCTAAGGGGTAACTGTCCTGGTTATCTTGTGACACAGGTGGTCTGTGACAGAGATTAGGTCTCTTAAGATCAGCTGTCTCAGTCCCTGCAAGTCTGTCCATGGATAATATGTAGGTGCTAGAGGGAGACAACTATGAAGGATTGAATTTTTTTTCAAAAGTGGTTATGCTAGACAGGGATAGGCTGTGAAATCTCCTTTTAGGCATTCAATTTGTCAACAAAGATTTTACTTAGACCCCTCTATGAGAGTCATTGATTTACACACTTTGTTGCTTTTGTGCAGACATTATCCTATCTGTCTTAGGGCAGAGTCTGTGCTGAGGGAGAGGAGGAAGGTGCTAGGAGCTGGCTGCAAGGCTGGCTGCGTGCATGTGGGGACTTTTCTGACAGACAGGCATTCAACCCACATTTACTGAGGCCTATCTGGCTCAGCATCATGATAAGCACTGGAAGAAACACAAAGATGAATAAAACATAGTCTCTGTCCTTGAGGATCTCACAGTCTAGTGGATAAGAGAATCAAATACGGAAATACAAATATCACAAAATGCTGTTTTGAAATAGAGCGGTACAGAATGTACTCCTGGAGAAATCGTAACCTTCAGCAGGATGTGTGGGAATCCAGGGCTCCCTAATCTGGTGCTTAGTAACTGGGAATCCAGAACCAGACTGAGATGGAAGAGTTGGATGAAGACCTTGATCCCAGCCAGAAGCTGAGTGAGGATGCCAGCAGCAGGGATGGAGTAAGACACAGAAATTCAGAGGGTGATGGTCAAAGCATGAACTGTTGTTTCATTTTTGTTTAATTTGGTGCATTTTACTTTGTTTTATAAATGTGAAGATCAACCATTTAAATAGTGGTGCTTTACTTTTCAAGTCACAAGTTTAGAATCAAACTATAGAGCCACTCAACTACACAACGACAGAACAATATCAGGGGTCTTGGGACTTTATCTTACACAGTCTGCAGTGAACAGACACTGCTCAAAAATATAGCAACAAGGGTTGTAAATTTTCCAGCATGGGTTGTAGCTGCACTGATTTGTATGATGTGTCTACTTGTGTCATGTTTTGTATTCTGCTCAAGTTTAATCAATGCTATCATTAATAATGGCACCTAAACAAAGCTCCTGTATGGTACAACACTTGCTACTTGCTGTACTAGTCAGTCCCAGTATGTGCACATGCTTATGAGCATGTGCATGTGTGTGTGCGTTCATGCGTGCGTGCATGCATGTGTGTATTTGGGTACATAAACATGCAAATGTGTATACAGAAATGAGAGCTGAATTGTGAACATCTTTCCCACTCTCCCACACATTTTTTTGAGAAGTCTCACACTGAACCTGGGGAGTGCTGATTTGGCTAGACTGGCAGGCCAACAAGTCACATCTCTGCCTACCCAGTACAGAGCCTACAAGTGAATGCCAAGGTGCTCAGATTTTTGGGTGGGTACTGGGGATGTGAACTCAAGTCTTCAGGCCTATGCAGCAAAGCACTATACCAAGCTAGCTAGTCCCGAAACCTGTCCTACTCTAAGCCTTGATCAATTTTGTGACAACCAGGAGGTTGACTGAACCAGTGAGCTTTGGGAAGACAGAAGGAGTGCAAAGGCAATTTCTAGGGGCAGAGGACAAGAAAGGATATGAAACAGCTTCATTGCATTCTTATGCTCAGTTTGGTCCACAGAGGTCTGCTGTTTTCCTCTTTGTTGTAGAACTGGCCCTTTTGGGCAGGACAACTGTGTTTCCTTCCTAGGAAACAAGATCATGTTTCCAGAGGCAAAATGGTTTATATCTTTCATCTCTCTGGTAGCCTCTATGTAGCTCACATTCATTAATGAAGCTCCAATCCCTTGCCCAGGCATTTGGATTTGATTTAAGAGTTCAGTATAGATGAATATCTAGAATGAACCATTTATAAAACATACTCCTCCCACAGTTAGGAGAAGTAGCTTCTTTTTTTTTTTTTTTTTTGGTTTTTCGAGACAGGGTTCTCTGTATAGCTGGCGTCCTGGACTACTCTGTGACCAGGTGGCTCGACTCAGAAATCTGCTCTCTGCCTCCAAGTGTGGATTAAAGCTGCGCCCCACGCCCGACTTGAGAAGTGCTTCTTAATGTCTTCTTGTACAGTTTAAAAGAGCTTGGGAGTCTTGTAGACTTTTGAGAGAACTTCAAGAGATCCGTAGGTCATGGTGTGTGACTTTGAAGGAGTTTTAGGGTCCTGATTCTTGGTTTCTCATTATGACCATCCATCTGGTCATTAATCTAGGGGTTCCTCTGACATGTGTTTCCATTCATTCTTACTTAGCACCCCACCAGAGGCCCAAAGCAATAAAGCCACTTAATTATGACCTGAAGACATCAAAGCAATTGGCTAAATAAACTCTCTTATAAGCTATTGGGTTTGTGTATTTTATTACGGTAAAGGAATACTATTTAATATAATAGCCCTTTCCCCACAGGTATTTTATATATTCTCTTTCACCTGAAATTGTCCAGATAATGTGCCTGTTTGGAGACAGAAGAGGAAGATACAAGACTCTAGAACAGCAGTTCTCAACTATGGGTCTTGACCCCTTTCTGGTGGCATGTGAAATATCTTCATATTAAATATTTACTTGTTATTCATAACCAACAAAATACAAGTTATAAAGTAGCAATGAAATAATTTTATACTTATATTTGTGGGTTATCACAACATGAAGAAGTATTAAAGGGTCACAGCACAAGGAAGGCTGAGAACCCTTCTCTAGAGAATCCAACATCTCTCTCCCTTTTTCCATGGGAAAATATGGTTTATAAAGTTATGTCTCGTTACCAGTACAGAACTGTGCTAAAATGTGGTCTTTGAATAAATACTGTTTTTTCCTGAGATGGAATGGATTTCTTAACATTCCCTTAAGTAGGAAATCTTTTCTAATTGAGTCAACTCTTCCACACCATCTTATTCACATGAGGCCATCTTAGCAATATATCTTACAAGATTTCTGGTAATTCTGAAAAATTGTGATACATGATAGAAGATTAATAGGGAGGAATTTATACCATTTAGAAACTTATAAACTACTTAAAGACTTGGCTTTGATCCGTAAAACTTTGTAATATGTAAGTTAATCATGTAAGACATGAAGGAAATAGACATTTTTTAATAATATAGCGACATGGTTTTTTTTTTTTTATCAGTTTGAGTTGTAGTGATGATGGTGAAGATGATAATGATGATGGTGATGATTGATGATGATGATGATGATGAAGATGACCGTGATAGTGGTGATGATGATGATACAATAGATTGGATGGTTTAAATGACAGATATTTATTTCTTACATGTTTGGAGACTGGATAGTCTAGGCTTAAGACACTGGTCAATCTGATGTTTGGAGATAAAGAACCTTTTACTGCATGCTAACAAGATTGAAAACCCAGACTTCTTTCTTCCTCTCATTCTTTTCTTTCTCTTTCTTCTCCTGTGAACTGAAGTTCCCCAGGTTACACAGTCCTCCTGCCTCAGCCTCCCTAGTGCTGAATTCAGACATGCACGAGCACAGTCAGCTTCATTGTCTTTCTTGTGAAGACACTGATCCCATTCTTGAGAGCTTCATGCTTAGGACTTAAAAACCTTCCAAAGGCCACACCTCCAAAGATCATCACATTCGGAGATCAGATTTCAAAACAGAAATTTAGGAGCAGGTCTTAGCATTCAGCCCATAGCAGAAGGCAGCAAGAAAGAAATCGATTAGAAGGTAAGCTGTTTCTCCCAACAGGGATGGCTAGCACAGGTTTTAAGAAAGGCTATGCTAGTAGGATGGTAAGGTTAAAGTAGGAAAGATAAACAGAAAAGATGCCCCAAATATGACAAGAAACTAGGCCTTGTGGAGTTTTCAAAACAACCTGGAAGATTTTGACATTTACTCCAGGGAAATAGACAATGGTTGCATTTTTGAGAGGGGAAAAAGTCACTACTTTTTAAGTCTTGCAGATATTACTCTGTATATTTCTTCTGGCCACATGAGAATGGAAAACCAGGTGACTGCTAAAGAGAACTATAATAATTGTGACAAGAGACAATATTGGTGGGAAGGGATTGCAGGAGGTGATGGAGTGGTGCAGACCCACTTCTAGATGTGAGATGGGTGGCCTTCAATGATAGAATAAAAACGTCTTTGTAACAGTTCCTGTCCATTTCATTTGTAAGTCTCAACATAACACCTTAGAATGACTCATTCACAAAGAACAAAGCTTTATTACAGTTCCAGAGACTGCAAACACAAATTGAAGATACCAGCATTGTCCAATGGATGTTGCTCTCAGTGTCCAATATGACACCTACCTACCTCCTTACAGAGTAAAGTGGATAAGCAGACTTGGTGAATCACTTTTGTAAGAGCACAAACTCCATTCATAAAGCTGAAACCCTCATAATCAAACCACCTCAATAAATGCCTCGATTTTTAATATTATCACACCAGATGTTAGGGTCTAACATAAGAAATGGGGTGAGGGGGATCACCAATGTTCAGAACAAAGCAAATTAAAATCTGTGAGGCACATGTAATTTAAGACCTCACCAAAGAGATTGATGTAGCTAGAAATTCAATTATTCATGGATTAAGACTGGTGGACAGCAAGAGAAGAGATATATCAGATAGTGTGGACAAAGCAGACGACAAAAATTCACAGGTTTTAGGAATAGGTAGGTTTACCTGGCTGCAATTAGAAGTTTAAGGTAAGTAAATGAGATGGAGTAACGGTTATGGTTGTTGGTTTGATGGGATTTGGAGTCACCATGGAAACAAATCTTTAGGCATGTCTGTGAGGAGATTTCTAGATTAGCTTAATAGAATGAAGACCTTCCCTCAATGTGGGCAGCACTATCCTGAATAAACAGGAGGAAGTGCCTGAGTACTAGCAATCTTCTTCCTCTGGATCTTGACTAGGGTGCACTTGACTAGAGGTGTACTGGAGTCCTCAAGTTTCTGTATTTGTGACTACCCGGCCATGAAGGACCCCTCAAACTTTGAGTTAAAGTGACTCATCCTTCCTTCCTTCCTTAAACTGCATGTGTCAGGTAATTTTGTCCTAGCAACACAAAGTAATTAATATGGATGGGTACACAGAAGTTATGGCTCTGGGATTCTTGATAGATGCATCTTGATTTCTCATGACCCAGATTCCTTTCTTTTCAAAAAGCATACTCTCAAAACATGGTTGTCTGCCACTGCACTGCTGACAGGTGATTGGCTGGCCACTTCTGGTGTCTTTCTAGCAGGCTAATTCATTAGATCACGATAACTTCTTCTTCTAGGCATAAGGTTTGGTTTTGGGACATCTCCCAGTGTTGAACTGAATCTGCCTTCTGCCTTCTGACCATTGGCTCTGGTTCATTTCAGTCGCTATTGTCTAGTTTATTAATGCAAGAAGTAGTTCTTAAGATTCACACAAAGACATAAGGAAGATAATTTAGCATGCTTTAAACTTCTTCTATCTTGGTGAAAGCTATTTCACTTTGATTTTATAACTTAATAATCACAGTACTCCTGATACAGAAGACCCTCAAATCAAACCGTGCAACTTAAATTCACAGTATATGTATGCATTTCAAAATAGTTGTAGAGGGTATTGTTAAAGGTCATTAATTATGTCTTTCTTTAAAGAGGTAGATCCTTAAGGAAGAATAAATAATTCAGCATTTCTTACTGTCTTCCTCTCCAGTTACCTCTTGTGTGGTTTATGAGAAAGTGGGTATAAACGTGAACCTCAGGCTACACAGCATGAGGTATTTGCTCACATCTAATACTGACACAGGCTTTAAGTGAGAAGGATGGATGTGTAGGTACACAGGAGACGAGGGATCGCTCTGCCAAGTTTAACAAGTTGCAGAATAGAAAAAAATACTTGGATTAAAGCCTCAGATAGATGTAAAAAGTGGGCTCAAGAAACAAACTGGGTCACTATCAGCAGGAAGGCAGGAGTCTAGTGTCCAAAATCCATGCCAAGTCCAAGAGCTTGCTTCAGTTCATTTCATAGAACAAGGTCCAAGAAGCATCACTAGATCAGTGATCAGAAAACGTAAAACAAAGGCTGGAACTGTGGCTTTAAAAAGTAATCATCATGGATTCTAGGACACTGAGTTTCATTTTTGGGAAGCAGAGAAGGGACCACACCTAAGCTTTTCCTTAAAGTGTTAACATCTAGTTGGAACTGCACAGGGCTAAAATCAACCAAGATATAAAGGTCTAGGAGCCAGGAAAGCATGGATATTGTAGGATATCAAGAGAGGGAAAGATTATGCTGGGCAGAAGCATTCAGAGGTTGGGACTGGACATTGAGTTCAGAATAACTAGAAATCAGTATAATAAAGACAGAATATATGGTTAATAATATGAAGCAGAAAAACTACATGTGGTATGAATAAATATGAAGTTCATAATTAGAAGTCCTATTAATAAAACTGGTGGTTCTTACAAGGGGTGGGTCACAGCAAGGTGTGTGTGATTGGTTGAATTTAATTCCACAACTGATGGAGGATTATTGAAATATTTGAATATTGTATTCCTTGGTCAAACCTGTGTGCATTAATTCTGGCCTCTCCAACCAGGAGGACAGCTTTTGTCTCTTTTTATAGAATATTTTCTAGATACATATTGACTAGTCTGTTGCTTTTTCATATTATCTTGGATATAAATAACCCAATTATATGAAAATAAAAATATCTTGTTTGTAAGCCATGGTTTTCTTACTCTCTAGCATTCTAGGCCTCCTTCCTTGGATATATTACATGATATTCTCAAGCAATTCGTGTCTATTGAAATTTTATAATACGCCAAGAATGTTGGGAATTTTAGCCAAATTATTTTAAACCTCACATAAAACTTATAAGGTATGTGTTATTTTGTCATTTCGAGAACATGAGATTCAGAAAGCTTGGGTACATTTCCCAATGCTAGTGACTAGCACAAGTGGAACAGACACTGAGGCTTCTTCCCTGCCTACTTCATGTCCCTAGGCATCACACTACTTCCCACAAGGCTCTCTCCATCATTAGTCACTGTTGATCCAGTGACCAAGTGTCTGACAGAAACAACTTCAAGGAAGACAGATGTGTTTTAGCTCGTGGGTTTTTTTTTTTTTTTTTGAGGTATCAATTTATCATAGAAAGATGGATATGGGGCAATAATGCAGTTCAGCTCAAGGCAGCCAGGAAGGAGAAAGAAGGACATTAAGGAAGAACATTAAGAGTCTACACAAAATGTTTAAGAAATGATCTCTGTGGCCGATCTATTTTAACTAGCTATCATCCCTTAAATTCTTCCACCTCCTAACCAGCCCTTCATTGTATGAATCCATCAATATGTTAACCATTGATCAGATCACAGTCTTCATTATATGTCCTTTTCTGGAGGATGCCCCAAGATACACACAGAAGTATAATCTTATTAACCAATCAACTTGACAGACACCAAACCAAATCAACTTGATAGCCACCAAAACCCAATCAACTTGACAGCTACCATTGACCATCACACCATCAACAAATATGGAGTCCTTGTGAAATATGGGTCTAGACTTCTGATCACCAAATAGCCATCTTTCCTAAGTTGTAAGATTCCTTACTTTGAAACAGATGTTAGGATCATAACTTCTCAATGATTAGTCTTATAGACCATCTGAAGGATTCTGTTTATGTAAGTAATTGCAATGTTACTGAGTTTTGGAAACAATTGCCATATTAATTGCACTTATATCTTCAAGAATAATGGAGGAATAAATTCTAAATCAATCCATGCTTAGGATTTTGTAGAAAAATTCCATCTTCCCTCCAGTAGCTTATTTGATACAAACTAGAGATAGTAAATAAACCCCCTTATAATGTATGCCATGTACCAAAGGTTCATCTTAAATTAGACATAATACTGCCCATTTTTTCTTTTCATTATAATAGTAGTAGTAATAATTTATTGATGAATGGAAAGAGGAGGAAGGGAAATGTGCTTCTGACTGCTACAGAGGAAGAGAAATCCAATAGCCCCTTTACCTTTTAGCACTAAAAGCTTGAATTAAAATGATTGAGCACTGCATTATAAATATCAATATAAAAGGGCAATGGAATGTGAGAAAATAATCCTGGTCATAATGAAAGCAATGGGGTATTTAGACTAGATATGACCAGATGGGATAGGAAGTCACCACTTGAGATAGTCTGGATCATTCATATCAAATTCAGTCAGCAACCTGGGTGAAGTGGAGAGTTTGAAAACAGTAGGATGGCAAGATTCTTACCACACTGGTTTCATCTTCATTTTACCTTGGCAATGGTCAGAATGGTCTCCTTTCACCAGGACACTGTGGAATATAGAAGAGCCCCTAGTGTTGCTTTCTTGGGCATCATCCTTACCCCATTTCCCTCCCCCATTTCACAGATTTGTAAACCCAGTCTCTTTTACTCTTGGTTCTTGGTTGCTTCCCATTATGACAGGTCTTCTGGGTTCCTAACCATATGTGAAGTATCCTGGAGTGTTCTAAACTCTTGTGGTCTGACATTCGATGCTTTGGAGCATATAAAGTTTGTGAGATCCATTCTGTAGTTTTACATAGAAGCTGGATATGTGCTGGGCTCTCTGTATTTAATATTTTATCCTCCAATGAAGATGGAAGAAAGTCCAAAGCAATTATGCAGGCAAGAAATCTTCTTACTTAAGAACAAACTCTCTCCAATGGTACTGAGAAAAAAAGTAATAGGTTAGTTACCTCTAATCAAGTCATGGGACAGTAATCTCAAATTAAATCATGTATATTTCTGAGCTAGACGAGAAATGTGAGCTATGGTGTGGAGCCAAACTGATTCTCAGTGAAATAAGTCAAGAAAACAGTGATAAACACCTCAAAGGCAGAATGAATGGCTCTGAAGGCAGAGGCCACTGCCCCCAGCCAGTGCGGGACTTTTACCAGGGGACTCAGGCAGAAGCTCATTCATATTTGATGGACCTTGACTTCAGTGACTGAACTCTGAAATTATGAGTCTAAAAGATGGATTTACATCACAGCTGTGCTGAAGGTGATCCAGAATCGCCACACTGCATTGCTTGAGGGGAACCATCTGGTTGGAGTGAGCACTTGAGAACTTGTCTTGAAGCTGCGTTCGCACAACACTCTAAGTAAAACTGAAAGAAATTGAGTGTCCAGCTCTCTGAGTGCCTGAAGGTGAAAATAGTGGAGCAGTATTAGTCAGATATTGTCATCATAAGAATGCTATACAACAGCCAGGCAATCTCAGTGACAAACAACTGTAAACTGGTATTCCCATGCTCGCTGCTCTGTGGATCAGCTGGTAGCTCTGCTTTAGCTGCAGATGCGAAGATCACCACAGATCAACTTGCTTTCCATCTGACTGACTCAGACTGCAGGGAAAGGATTGCTTCAGGTGACTCTCTCTGATCATTTTTCAAACTTTGACTATTTGCCCTGACCCTCAAGGATCTACTCAAGGAAAAGGCATTTGGGAAATAAGCTCAATCACAGACGCATCATTTAGTCCTCTGCTCACATCATACCCACTCACATCCTGCACTGGCTGCTTTTTTGCGTCAAATTGACACAGCTATAGATAGACATCACAGAGGCATCCGGTGAGAAATGCCTCCATGAGATCCAGGTGTAGGACATTTTCTCAACTAGTGATCAAGGAGGGAGGACCCAGACCATTGTGGGTTATGCCATTCCTGGACTGGAAATCCTGTGTTTTTTAAGAAATCAGCCTGAGCAAGCCAAGGGAAGCAAGCCAGTAAGCAGTACCCCATCATAGCCTCTGCATCAGCTCCTGCCTCCAGATACCTGTCCTGACTTTCTCCAATGATGGACTATGATCTCTAAGTATAAGCAGAATAAACCCTTTTCTCTCCAACTTGTCTTTTGGTCATGGTGTTTTGTTGCAGCAATAGAAACCCTAACTAAGACACATCCCATCAGCTAATACCAGGCTCAGCTAGACCCAGCCTGAAGGTACATGATAGGTAAGTATAGTTTTCTTTGCTGCCATGAAAGGATGTGGTTAGAAAATATGATCAGCAGAAGGAAGAACTGGGGACAAGACACACTTTAGTACAGTTGCATAGTATTTGACCTTGTGAAAGTTTTCTAGAATTTCTAATGTCCACTTTTACTTCCTTGTGGGTAAATTAGGACTATATGTCTTAGACGTTAAAGAAGGTGACAGAATGGATGATGCTTCTAGTCTCAAGTTTGTCTTACTCCTAGTGCAGACCATCTAGATGTCCCTGATCAGATTATTTAACTGGGCTGTGCCCTAGTTTCATCATCTCTGTCTCTCTTAAAGTAACTTTTGGGTGATTTTCTATGCCCCCTTGTTCTCAAATAACTGCTGGTCATTTCTATGCCCACACTAGCCCATTTTAGCTTCCGAGTAAAGACACAGAGACCTGATATTTTAAATAACAAGCTGTAGTCACTAAGGTTGGCAGAATCTGAGTTGTTTCCAATCCTCTAAAGCTGCCTCTTTCCCAGCCACACTCTGGAGCCATGTTCTGCCCAGCCACTGGGCATGGACACTAGGGAGGCAAATGCAAAGAGCTGTTGACTGCACTTATTCCAACACCACTGGGGGTGCTGGGCTTTAGACAAGTACTAAGACACTGTTCTGGTGGTGGGAAAATGCACTCTGAGATGTAGGAAAGCTGAAGCTGGTGACTTCAAGGCTTCCAGTCACAGCTGGAGAAGAGCAGAGAGAAGTGAAAAATTAAGTAACAGGGATCCATAGGTCCACCACAAGGCTGGGTTGGTTGGGGGCCCTGGGACTGAGGACTGTGCCTAGCCCAGAACTAGGGCTGAGAGCTCCAGCTTAGCTCAGAGGTGATTGTCCTTAGCTTAGCGGTGGTTGTGTGGAAGTAAAGAGAGGCCTTCTGAGGGAAACTTAGGCTGCAGCTCTGTAGGTGAAGGCCTTCTCCATACTCCTTCATGGTGGTGATGGATGGAGACAGTCCTTGTTTCCAAACTGTTTATTGATCTTTTGCAGGGAGAAGTCTCTGGGAGGGGAAGCTTATTGGCTAAACCCTCAGGGCCTCTAGGTACCTCATTAGCATGGAGAATTCTGTTCTGGGGTTTTGTGACCACTGGTCACATTTCCTTATGTGGGAAATGTAGCACATTTCAGGTCAGGAGTCTGGCAGGGAGCAGGGAGCAGGGAGCCACCTACTATCTCAGGTGTTTATCCCAAGTTTTCAGGGATTCAGACCCGCTCTACCTTACCAAACTTTCTGGCATGGTTTACTGTCCCACACCACAAGGTCCTTTACCTTCAATCTGAGTCCTGCCCTGACATGTTCTTTCCACATGTGTCCTCGTGGCAACTCCTCCCAGTCCTTCCACATGGTTTCTCCACATATCTTCTCTCCGTGGTCCTTCTCTCCCTCTTGTCTCCTCTGGGACTCCCTATCCCTACCTTACTAGGATCAGAAGTTCCATCCTATTCTCTTCTGCCCATCTAATTGACTGATCAGCTCTTTTATTAATCATTCAGAGGTGATGGAAAACATGTTTTTATGTATCATAGAGCTGGTTGATCATGACATCCACGGGTCTGCAACCAGATGTCTTGGCATACAAATCAGCATCTGAGTACATGGTACACAAAGTACAACCCACCCCAACTTACCCCTCCCCCCCAAAATGAGATTAATGACAGCAATAGTATTTCTATCGCAGGATGACTGACATGCCTATACATTAAATTGAATCTCACCTAACACAGACCCTAGTTGGTATAGGTGACACTCAGGTTTTCTGCCACCTCTCTTGTGATTTGAACTATCTTTGCCTCATCCCTACCTATTGAGTCCTCGCCCTGTTTGTGCTTGGATGCTTCTGTTTCTCTTTCCACTCACCACTCCAGGAGTACCACAGTGAGTAGCACACTCCATCTGAGCCTGAATCTTCTTCCTATGGCCCCACACTCAGCCTCCTTCAAAGCATAACACAAGATTCGGTTTGCAGTGGGGCCACATATTAACAAACAAGAGGAATCTTAAACTCTCCAAGGCTGAAAAAGCCTAAAATCCTAGAAACAATAAGCATATGAAGAATTCTATGATTCACAATGGGACCTATTATGACAAAACTAATGGATCAGGGAACCGGATAGCTCCAAGAAGTACTGAGATTCACAAAGCTTCACTTTTGGTTGTGCATTTTTAATTAGTTCCTTGGGCATTGGGAGTTTCTTACACTGGGTTTTGATCCTATCCACACACCACTCCCCTCTGCTCTCTGCAACCCTTCCCAGGTCCACTCGCCATTCCTACCTACCCAAGTTTATATTCTTTTTGGAAAAAAAAAAAAAAAAAAAAACCCTTGAAGACCAATTTGTGCTGCCAAAAAATATTCTTGAGATGTGTGGTCTTCCACAGAAACATGGTTGACTTACCAGGGTCTCCACTATTGCAGAAACAGATTGTACGGCTACCTCCCCTCTTTATGCTGGTATTTGGTCTGGCTTGCTCTTGCACAAGTCTTGGACATGTTGTTATAATCACTGTGGGTTTATATGTGCAGATATCCCACTGTGTCTGTAAGGTTTTCTGTGTAGTAATCCCTGTCTGTGGCTCTTACACTTTTTTTGGCAAAGATCCTGAAGCTTGGGATACATGATATCCATTTAGAGATGAGTGATCTGCAATCTTTGATTCTTTGCAGCTTGGCCAGTTGTGAATCACAGTATTAATCACCATCTACTGTAAATAGAAGCTTCTTGGTGAAGGTTGAGGAAGCATTGATCTATGTTATAATGATAAGGACTTCCTGATGCTTGAATTTTAATCTAAAATGTCCCCACCATGTGTTTAAATTATAGGTTCCCAGCTGATGATATAGTTTGGAAATATTTTAGAGCCTTTGGGTAATGAAACCTACCTGGCAAAAATGGGTCATGAAGAGTGAGCCTTGAATGTCATATTCTGGGTCCACAAAGGTGTGAGGAACTGCTCCCTTCTCTACTTCTGTCAAGGATGGAGCTGTCCCAGATGTCCTGCCTTCTCCACCATGACAGACTGTATCCATAAACTTAGAGCCCAAATAAATACTTACAGTCTGAGGTGTCTGGTGTCAGATATTCTGTCATAGCAAGAAAGGCAATTAATGCATTGATCTTCATCTTATGACCCTGATTTATGCCATTTCCAGTTTCACCAATGAGTTTACAGATCTGAATATATTTCACATCCTATTGAAACTGTTGCCTAAGGAGACCATAAATTAAACAGGATCAAAAATCTTTGCACGTTATGTTTATAACAACCTTTCCTACTTTTATGTCTTCTCACTATGTGCATTCATATATAAATATATATATGTATTTTCTCAACAAGTTATTGTGCCATCTGAGGGAAGTCATAGCTAGGGTTACTGTCAGAGAGGAGTTGGCCAAGCCCATTTCATTATTTTCCACAATACTATGAACTGCAAGAATTGCAGAGCAACCCACATGCACACACCCTTCCAAAGTACACATACCACAATACACATACATACACATATACACATCACACAGAGTTTGATCATTGTATCTATCCATTAAGTTACCATTATTTAGGTCAAAAAAAGTATGAACAAGAAGGATTGCAGAAATAATTTCTCATTTTAAGTTTGCAGCAAATTTCATTAATTATGTTGTGATGTAATTAAGCATTTCATTTCAGAGCTATTAAGACTTAAATTATTTATTAATAATTACAGATCATTACCTGATAGTGTTCAGTCTGGAGAACAGCAGATGAATAATTTAGCAGTGTTGACATGGCTCTCTATGTACTACCCTGTTTAGATGCTATCTTTATTTGCAAATGTCAGCTTGCCAATGTATGAGCTTGTTTGTGTGAACTCACCTACTGTACACAGGAGCCTGCTGAATTTTGAATTTAGTTTAAAACTTTTCTCTCTTACAGTTCACAACATAGATTAAAAATATAGCAGGAATAATGGTAATGTTATATATTAATAAAATGTGCTGCAGCCTTCGTAATCAAGATGTACTTCAGTTCCAAGAGTAGATTAGAAATGTACTTACTCATGATAGAAACTTTCCCTGTATCCTTCCCTCTTGCAGGATCTTAAATACTTATTATTATTGCATTAATACAATGCACAATCACAGATTAATACCTTTGTTTAAATGCTGTTTAAAGATTTATTTTAATCAATGCTAAAACAAAATTATTAATGTTTAAATGTATAAAAGGATCACATGACAGATCATTGCAAGTAGTAATTGACAGGTGAATACTGATGTTACTTACATAAGGACCAAAGTCCTGTTATTATTGATTTTAACCAATCAATTTTGGCATTTTCCAGAGTGGTTCACCCTAATGTTATATCTAGGAAAATTCTAAGCCCCACTGGGGATTTATTTAAGTGTGTGTGTGTGTGTGTGTGTGTGTGTGTGTGTGTATGTGTCTGTGTTGTATGAATATATGTGGATGTGCATGCCCATTCATATGAAGAGACCAGAGCAGAATGTCAGATATCTTTCTAAATCCTCTGCCTTATCTTGAGACAGAGATTCTGACTGAATTAGACACTTACCATTTTGGTTAGGCTGTCTGTCCAGCAGATTTTTGAAATCTGCCCATCTCTATCTCTGTCCCGTCAATGCTGGTGTTACAGACATGCACAATAATGCCTGTTGTCTTTGTGTATGTCCAAAGGGATTGAGCTCAGACTCATGCATGCAGATAGCTGTCTCCCCAGCTTCCAGTCTCAGTCATTTCTTCATATGACAGATATTGTCTCAGTATATGAATGTTATAGCACTGTGGTGAGTGTTGTAGGCATGGTAGTAAATATACAGAGGTGAGAGGCATTATTCAACTCAAAATAAAACTCTAATGGCTTCATAACATCCTCTTTTCCATTGATATTCCACCAAACTCCTGCCTCCTGGGAATTTGCCCAGGAATGGGAATGTTTCCATTCTAATACAAAATAGATTTTTTTTGCATTAAGAGCCAATCAGTTTACCCTGAGTATCCTCTGACGTTGAGTCTGTATACAGACATTATTAGCTCTTTGCAGCATAGAGTCTGCAGCACACTGTGTTGTGGATGGATTTATATTAAGATTGGTTTTCACATCATGCTGCCAAAACCTGGGTAGGAATGGTAAATGGAGACTTGCTTTTCTAGAAATATAACTGTTCCTCAAACCCCAGCAGGCTTTCATTTCCCCTTGTCATGAGTTTGCACACACTGCTATGCCGTATCTCCTACTGCAGATCTCCAGAGAATTTTTGTGATAAAATATACACATCATCCAATATATCATTTTAACCACCCACAGGTGAATAATTTGGTGGCATTAATATTTACAATGTTGGGTAATCATCATTACTATCTACATGCAGAATATGTTTATTTATTGTGTTCAACCAAAATGCTCTACCTAGTGCCCAAGCTTTGCAGTCCCTATCCAATTCCATGACATCTTCTTCTCTACTTTCTCTTGCCCTTTGAATTTGTTCAGTCTAGATAATTTATGTAAGTAGAAACAGGTATATATGCCTTTCTGTTCTGGCATGTTTTATTTAGTCTAATTTTCCAAAGATCCATCCATGCAGTATGTATCAAATTTTCTTTCTTTAAATGGCTTAAAATTACTTATACAGTGCATTTATTGATAGATTCTTAGCCCAGTTCAGCTTCTTAGCTATTATGAAAAATATTGCTTTCAAGACTGAGGTATAAATATCTGTGAGACCCTAAGTTCAATTCTCTGGAATATTTGCTGAGCAACAGTTCTGTGCTGGATGGTAGTTCCTTGAGACTACCCACTTGAGGAACTGTCACAGTGTTTTCTATAGTTCTACCATTTAATGTTCCCTGGGAGGTCCTGGTTTTTCTTTTTTTCACATCCTATTGCTAGGTGCATAAATGCTTACTCAGTGACATTATGTTACAATATTAAAACTTTCATTCTTACATAATGTCCTTCTTCCTCCTTTGTCATCCCAATGGACTTATAGTCTATTTTATAATTAGTGCAGTTACCCCAGATCTCTTTAAGTTATTTGCATGAAGTAGCTTTTTAACTTTCAATTACTTTTAGTGTGTGTATGTGTGTGTGTGTGTGTGTGTGTGTGTGTGTGTCTGTCTGTCTGTCTTTGGAGCTATCTAAGATTAGTCTCTTATAAATAACATACTATTGATGTTTTTAAAAATTCTCCTAATCTCTGTCTTTCTATTATATAACTATTTATATATGAAGTAATTACATACGAAGAGAGTCTAACTTCAGCAGATTTTCTTATTTATCATGGACTTTGTTTTGACCCTGTTTCTTTTGTACTGCCTTTTTTTAGCTTAAGTTTTTATGATGGATCTTTTTAATTCCCCTCCAACCCTGTAGATGATTTCCTTGTAATTAGCATAAGTGATTAAATTTAACATCCTAAAGTTAGGGTAATCTAATTTGGCTTATACCAATAGAACTTACAAAAACACCTACAAAACTCTACCCATGTGTTTTGTCTTCACTATGCTTGTTAGTGATATCACACATATGAATAATATTGATCATTTTCAATGCAGATACCTTTAAAAATGTATATAATTGAAATGGGAACTATAAGCCAAAATTACAACAATAATGGCTTTTGGTTAGTTTGTAGTGTTTGAGAATCCCACATGTCATTTCTTCCTCTACAAATCTTCCTCTAGCCACACCTCACTATTCCTCTCAATTTTATTCTTTTTCTTTTTTTATTCTCAAAGCCACTGAGTCCACATCCATGAGGCCTCATCTTTAAGAAAATGGGATCTCCTTCTCTCAGCAGTTATCAGTTCAATTCTGGGTGGGATTTCGTGACTATTTTCTATTCTGCGATTTTTTTTTTTTTCTAGTTTGGTCTTGTTCAGGTCTTATATATGCAGTTACATGCTATTATGAGTCCATATGTATAAAATTCCCTGTTATGCCTGAAAAACATTGTTTCACTTTAGTTAGCTACTGCCTCTGGCTCTTAATGTCTTAATGTCTTTCTTCTCCTCTTCCATGATGATCTCTGATGTGTGATGTCCCCATTAGGACTGAGATTCTCTATTCTATACATGTTGACCAATTATACATCTTTGTGCTAATCACCATGTATTATAAAAAGAAGCTTCTCTGATCATGGTTGAGAGGCAAATTAATCTTTAGGTATAACAATAAGTAATTAGAGGTTGGTATAATACTATGTTTGCTTTGCAGAAAACAGTAGTAGGTTTTCCTGTGCCTATAACCTACCTAGCCACAGGGTTCGCAGATCTGTTAGAAATGCCAGTCATTCGTACTGTCATGTGCAGTAGGCCTTATATCCAAGTAAGAATGGTTGGTTAACCCCATAACATTCACACCACTATTGTACCAGTAAGTATATCTTTCCAGAATGATTAAGTTACTATAGCTTTCAGGGTTCACAGCTAGGGAAGGCTAATGATTAATTTTTCTGTCCTAGTAGCATAAATAGCACACTGTGAACACAATCTACCCAATAGGAAATGGACATTTGAGTTAATAACAGCATAATTTCCCCATGTCCTATGATTCAAGTACATAATATCTTCACCAATAGTGTTTTACCATGAAGTGCTGGAGTTTAAACAGTAGTAATGACAATTCCCTATTATATTTGGAGGTCTGTGAGACTCTACATTAAAAGAATAAAACATATCTGGCATTGGACTTATATTACTTGTTACATTAAGGTGTTTAAGAGAACTGTTGTCCCACCATCATAAAGTAACTTCATTTAAACTCTGGTGTGTGTGTGTATGTGTGTGTTTGTGTGATGTAATGTATGTGTATATGTGTATGTATATGTTTTAAGAAGCTTCTACAGTAGTAGGTTTCCATATAGCTTAATGCTTGCTTTATCATTTCTTGCACTCAGTTTTATTAGAAATCTTTGACTTATACTACAACTTTCAGAAACTTTTACTGTTGAGTTTACTTTCATTTCAGCTTTCCAAACCCCTTTAAGAAAAAAATTTAAAGTAGATCTTGTGTACTTATTCTCTCAGTTTAATTTTATTTCAAAATGCTTTGTGTATGTGTATATGTATATATTTTAAGAAGCTTTGAGAGTAGTAGGTTTCCATATTTTTGTAAGACTTTGGAGTTTTTCTAGACATTCAGTTATTAACTCTTTTATTTTCTTTCAGTTCATTATCTTATTACTGATGGACCTCTGTTAAATGTCTGAGCAACACTACACGGTATAATGTACCACAATTTCTTTATTCACTCTTCTGTCGACAGACCTGTAGGTTATTTCAAATTGCTGGCTATTTATGAATAGAGCAGTAATTGACATGGCTGAACTATTGTTCTTGTAGCAAAATAAAGTATCCTTTGGGTAAATGCCCAAGAGTAATGTTTGGCTCTTGAGGTAGATATACTAACATCTTCCTGAGGAACTGCCATGTGGCCACACAAATTGCTATAGTAGCTCTCCTAGTTTTCACTCACACCAGCAGTGGAGAAATATTCCTCTTATTCCACATCCAGAATGAACTGCCACTTATTTTGTTGATCTTGGCTGTTCTGACAGGGGTAAGATGAAATCTCACAGTAGTTTTGATTTGCATTCCCTTGATGGCTAAGGATCTAAAACATTTCTTTAACTGTTCTTAGTCTTTCTGAGTTTTCTTTTCTTTTCTTTTTTTTTTTTTTTTTTTTTTTTTTTTTTATAATTCTGCTTAGATCTGTACCTCATTTTTAATTGGATTATGTGATGTTTTAATATCTAATTGTTTTAGTTCTTTATATATTTTGGATATTGGTCTTCCATTGCATTTAGAGTTGGTAAAAATCTTTTCCTTTCTGTAGGCTGCTGGTTTGGTTGGATGATAATACTCTTTGTCTTACAGAAAAGATTTTCAGTTTCATGAAGTCCCATTTAGTAATTGATGATCTTAGTAGTACCTGCACTACTGGCATTCTGTTCAAAAAGCCATCTCCTGTGACAATGCGTTCAAGGTTATTCTCATCTAATTAGGTTCAGTGAATCTGCTTTTATGTTGAGATCTTTGATTTATTTGGCGTGCAGTTTTGTGCATGGTGGTAAGTATAGATCTATTTGGATTCTTCTGCTTGCAGACATACTGTTTGAACAACACCATTTTTTTTGAAGGTGTCTTTTTTCAGTTTTTTTTTTCCTAGCCCTTTAATCAAAATCATGTGTCTGTAGATGTTTGTGGATATGTGGATTTAAGTCTGGGTCTTCAATTTGGTTTTTTGATCAACATATTTGTGCTAATATCATATTGGTTTTCTTACTATGTCTTTGTACTAAAACTTGAAATCAGGAGTGCTGAGACCTCTAGCAGTTATTACATTGTTCTAGATTATTTGGTTGTATTTTTAGGTTTGTTTTTTATGTTTCCATATGAAGCTGAACATTGTTCCTTCAAGAGCTGTAAAAAATGTATTGAAATTTTGATAGAGATTGCATTGAATCTGTAGATTGTTTTGGTAGGATGGACATTTTTTACTCTATTAATCCTACTGATCCATGAGTATGGGAGATCCTTCCATATTCTGATATCTTTTTCAAGTTCTTTTTCGAAAGCCCTGAAGTTTTCATGATACAGGTCTTTCACTTGCTTGCTTAGAGATACTGCCATGTATTTTTCTATTATTTGAGGCTATTGTGAAGAGTATTGTTTTCCTTGATCTTTTTTCAGTCCATTTGTCGTTTGTATATAGAATGACTAGTGATTTTTGTGAGTTTATTTTATATCCAGCTACTTTTCTGAAAGTTTTTATCAGTTTTAGGAGTTCTGTGTTATTTTTATAGTCACTTGTGTAGACAATCATATCTGCAAATAAAGATACTTTGACTTCCGTTCTAATTTGTATCCTTTTGATCTAATCCATTGTCTTATTTTCTAGCTAAGATTTCAAGTTCTCTATTGAGTAGGTGTGGAGCAGACAACTTTGTCCTGATTGGAGTAGAATTGTTTTGAGTTTCTCTCCATTTAAATTGGCATTGGATATGGGCTTGTTGTAAATTGCCTTCATTATGTTGAGGTATGTTCCTTTACTTCCTTATGTCTCCAGGACTTTTAGGATGAAGGAGTATTGGATTTTGTTAAAGGCATTTTATTTATCTAAAGGGATAGTAATGTGGTTTTGTCATTCAGTTTGTTGATATTGTATATCACATTCATTGATTTTATATATGTTGAATCATACCTGCATCTCTGGGATAATGCCTGCTTCATCAAATCGGTTGATCTTTTGAAAATTTTCTTGGATTTTGTTGGTAAGTATTATGTTGACTATATTTGCATCTATGTTCATAAGAGAAATTTGTAATTTTCTTTATTGGGTCTTTATGTGGTTTGGGTATCATATTAATTGTGTTCTCATAAAATGAATTGGGTAATATTCCTTTTGTCTTTACTTTTTGGAATAATTTGAGCAGCATTGGTATTAGTTCTTTGAAATTCTGATAGAATTCTGTGCTAAATTCAACTGACCCTGGGCTTTTTTGGGTAAGACCCTTAATGACTACTTATATTTCAGTAGGGATTATATAGGTCTGTTTAAATTGTTTATGTGATTTTTCACTTAATATTAATGAGTGGTATGAAGAAAATTATGCATTTCTTTTAGATTTTTCCAATTCTGTAGAGTATAGGTTTGTAGAGTATATCCTTATGATTCTCTGGCTTTTCTGTCTGTTGTTACTACCCTCTTTACATTTCTAATTTTGTTGATTTGAATATTCTCTCTCCCCCTTTTAGTGAATTTGAATAGGGTTTGTCAGTCTTACTTATTTTCTCAAATAACCAACTCTTGATTTTCTTGATTCTTTGTATTGTTTTTTGCTTGTTTCTATTTTGTTGATTTCAGCCCCAAATTTGATTACTTCTTGCCACCTACTCCTTGAATGTGCTTGCTTCTTTTCTTTCTCAAGCTTTGAGAAGTGCTGTTAAGTTGCTAGTAGAAGATCTCTCCAGTATTTCCTGTATTCTCTTTGATGTAGTAACCCTTTTTAGGTTGTAATTTACCTTCTATCCCTTTTTGTGGGGTGAATTGCCTAAATTTAGTTATCATGGAATGTTTTGTTTTCTAAATATATTATAATTGAAAGTTTTGCTAGGTATCTTAGAGTGTGGAGCACATTTGCCCAGGCCTTTTAGAGTCTCCATTGAGTAATCAGATACAATTCTATCACTTTCAGCTTTTAATATTTTTCTTTGTTCTATACTCATAGTGTTTTTGTTTTGTGGTCCAGTCTACTTGGTGTTTTGTATGCTTCTTATACTTTTATAGGTATCTTCTTTTTTAGGTTAGCAAAATTTTCTTTTATGATTTTGTTGAAAATATTTCCTGTACTTTTGACCTGGGTTTTTTTCCTTCCTCTATTCCTATTATTCTTTTTTTCCCTATTATTTTGATATATGGCCTTTTCACCGTGTTCCAGATTTCCTGGATGGTTTGCATTAGGAGTTATATAGATTCAACTTTGTTGATCATTGTATCTATCTCTTCTATTGTGTCTATAATGCCTGAGATTCTCTGTTCTATCTCTTAAATTCTGTTGGTAAAGCTTGCTTCTGTGGTTCCAGCTTGAGTCTCTAAATTTTTCATTTCCAGATTTCCCACAGTTTAAGTTTATTTATTGATTCTATTTCTGCTTGCAGCTCTTGAAGCATTTTGATCCTTTCTTTACCTTTGTGTTTTCATTTATTTCTTTAAGGGATTTACAGACTTCGATCACATTTGTAAAGGCAGGTTTAATGTCCTTTTCTTGTGTTTAGCGGTGTTGCATACTCATGGCTTGCTGTAGTAAGATTGCTGGACACTATAGGAGACATATTGTTCTATTATTTATTGTTTTTATTTTTGTTTTTCTTGATGGGATTGGAGAGACTGGAATTCTATGTGCTTGTATCTAATCTTGTTTTTGTTGGTGGATATTTTGTTACTTAATTTTTGTTTCCCCTTTGGTTTTTAGGAGGATGTGATAGGTGTATTTTAACTAGTAAGAAATTCTTCTAAAGTCCTGATAAGTGTGGCCACTGGGATTCCAGGTAAAATGTGTTTCTGAGTATAGGAATGGGGCTGGCCCTGGGTGGGTAGGGGTGTTTCCCACGGGCAAGAATGCAGAGTGTCCAATCTATGATCTGCTTAGTTAGTCCTCTGGACATAGAATATGAAGAAGACACAACAGAAGTTCTGTTATGAAGCTAGAGATAATAATGCAGCATTGGACTTAGAGGTATGGAAAAGAGAATAAAGATCTACAGTTTACTTGTTTCCCTGGTCAGAGCACCATGTGGATTCCTGAGGATTGTCTGGTAGAATTGAAGGCTGGGACAAAGAACAAGTGGTTGTAAAGAGGTTTGGGGGTGAAGATCTGTGTGATTCACTAGAAATAGGAGGTGGGGATAACTGTAGCAGGTGTTCAAAGGATTGGATCTGGAGATGATGGAGAGGTGAGAATCTATAGCTAGCCTACCTGCTTTTCTGGCATGAATGAAATGACTTATGTTAGTCTCAATTTCAGAGTTTCTGATCTTATATTAAGATCCTTCGTCTATTTGGAATAGAATTGATTTTCTAATGCAGCATGTGAGATAAAGAGCTAGTGTCATTCTTGTTCATGTTGATATCCAGGTTTCTCAGCACTGTTTAAGATTTTGTCTTTTCTCCAGTTCAATTCTGACCAAAGAGAATAGTACTTGAATCATTATCACACTGTATTTCAAGTTATACTATAGAGACATAGAAGTATGAACAGCATGGCACAATCAATGAAATAAAGTTCAAAACCCAGAAATAAGTCAATGTAACTACAGCTCTCTGATCTTGATAAAAATGTCAAATATATACCTTGGAGGGAAAAAACAGCATATTCAGCAAATGGTGCTGGAAAAGCCAGATAGCTACAGGTATAAGAATAAAATCAGATTTGTATTACTTACTCTGCCCCCAAACCAACTTCAAACAGATCTAAGAAACTGATATATAAGACACAAAACTCTGAAGTTGCTGAGTATAAACTTGGCCTAGATAAAAACTTTTTAAAATAGGACCCTAGTTTCTCAGGAAATGATTTTATCAATAAACAAATAAGATATAAGAAATTTAGAAGCTTTAGGACATCATTTGCAATTATCCAAAATATTATTATCTGAAATCTAAAATATTCTTAGTCTCAAACATTTCAAGTAAAAGATACACTGCTTATTTTCCAGCCATAGATGACTTATTCTGGAATTACATACTTTTATTTCTTATGCATACCTTTATGAGGTTATACATGTATCTCTAAAAAACTATGTAACATTAACTTTTATATCTTAAAATTTTTATTTAAATGTTATTACAATGCAAGACTTTTTCTGTGACATTTTTACAGTAATTTTTATCCGTGTGCTATCTATTGCTCTAGATCACTAGGCCCAAGAAGAAAATTTCATGCTTTGATTAGCATATCACTAAGCCAAAACTATGAATTTAATAAGATTACTCTAGAAAAGACTAGTATTGAAAGGATTTTCTAATTGTTATCAGTGATTCTTAAAAACATGGGCAATTATTATTATTTTACTTTTAATACACAGATGTATTTGCATTGATAATAATGCAAGTTTTTCATGGCTGTAGTTTAGAGCATAGAGAAACTGCTATCTAAATGTAAAGCAATATTCCAAGATGGACTTGGGTCTTCTGAATGCTGTCTTGGGCTCTTCCTTTCCTACCCAAAGATTATCTCTACAGAGTTTAAGAAAAAGAAGAAAATTATAGTCAATTCATAATTTTGTTTCTTCAGAATATTGTTTTGGTAGGAAACACATCTTCTAGAACATACATATGTCAGAGGACAACCTGTAGAAGTTATCTATCTCCCATACCATGTGGGTACTAGGGACCAAGCTCATGTCTCCAGGCTTGGCAACAAACAAATCTAACCACTGAGCCACAATGTTGGACCTTGTTTCATTAGACATTTTAGAGGGCCAGAAAAAAAATAGTTAATGGCTGAGATTATGAGTGAGTCATAAAATGTTTTTTTTTATGTAGTGATAGGGTAGCGGATGCTTTAGGCTTAGAAGCCTATGGCTGCTATTGTAACTGATCAGATCTAATGCTATGGAGTCAATGACAATTAGAGACAATATATGTATGCAACTTGTTTTTGTTGTTATTGTTGTTTTTTGTTTTTGTTTTTGTTTTTCGAGACAGGGTTTGTCTGTGTAGCCCAGAGTGTCCTGGAACTCACTCTGTAGACCAGGCTGGCCTCGAACTCAGAAATCCACCTGCCTCTGCCTCTGCCTCTGCTCGCCTCTGCCTCTGCCTCTGCCTCTGCCTCTGCCTCTTGCCTGCTGCCTGCCTCCTGCCTCTGCCTCTGCCTCTGCCTCTGCCTCTGCCTCTCTGCCTCTGCCTCTCTGCCTCTGCCTCTGCCTCCTCTGCCTCTGCCTCCTCTGCCTCCTCTGCCTCCTGCCTCCTCTGCCTCTGCCTCTGCTCTCTGCTCTCTGCCTCTGCCTCTGCCAAGTGCTGGGATTAAAGGCATGCGCCACCATTGCCCAGCATGTATGCAACTTGTATGGAGGTGGCAATAAAAATTTATTTGTTAGCCAGGTGGTGGACCATGCCTTTAATCCCAGCACTCAAAGGCAGAAGAAGGCAGATCTCTGAGGCCACCCTTATCTACAGAATAAGTTCTAGGACAACCAGAAACCCTGTCTTGGAGAAAAAAAAATCTATTTGCTACTGGGCCTGACAGATCATGCATGTAATCAGACCACTAGGGAGAGGCACAGAAAGAAAGACTGGGGAGTTCAAGGCCAGCCACACCTACACAGTAAGACTCTATCTCAAAGTAAAATACAATAAAAACATTTTTGTAGAACTAGGCATCAGATTGTAGTTAAACCTTGAACTGAAAATCTGTCCTGCCTCCAGGATGTGCTGAGGTATTAGTGTCACAGAACTTGTAGGAGTGGGCAACCAATGATTGGTCCAACTTGTGACCAACACAACAAGAGGGATGGACTTGATACTGCCTGGATGGCCAGAAACTAGATACTGGACAGCTCAAAGACCCAGGATGGAACTAAACATGACTTTTTCGGTGAAAAAAATAATCAATGAAATGATTGCTAATGATATTCTGCTATACTCATATATGAGTTTCTTGCCCAGTTTTCATCAGAGAGGCCATCATCCAGCAACTGATGGGAGCAGATAAAGATAGCCATAGCCAAACACTAGTCAGAGCCAGCGGAACCCTGCAGAAGACAGGGAGAGGGAATAGTAGGAGCCAGAGTTTGAGTGGACACCACAAGAACCCAGCCCACAGAATCAACTAAGTAGGGCTCCAAGGGGCTCACACAATATGAACTGACACAATCAAGGAACCTGTTTGGGTCTGAGTTAGGTCCTCTGCATATATGTTATGTTGTGTAACTTGGTCTTGTGGGACTCCCGGCAATGGGAGTGAGGAATGGCTCTGACGCTTTTGTCTGCTCTTGGGACCCTTTTCCTCCTACTGAGTTGCCTTGTCCAGCCTGAATATGAGGGTTTGTGCCTAGTCTTATTGTGACTTGTTATGCTAAATTTGGTTGATAACCCTACTTTTTTCCTTTTTTCTTGTCTTGTCTCTTTTCTTCTCTTTTTTCTCTCTTTTCTTCTCTTTTCTTCTCTTTCTTCTCTCTTCTCTTCTTTCTCTCTCTCTCTCCTCTCCTCTCCTCTCCTCTCCTCTCCTCTCCTCTCCTCTCCTCTCCTCTCCTCTCCTCTCCTCTTCTCTTCTCTTCTCTTCTTCTCTGCTTTGCTTTGCTTTGCTTTGCTTTAGAACAGAAACAGAAGTGGAGGTAGTGGGGAGGACTGAAAAGTGAAGGATGTGAAAACTGCAATCAGAATATAATACATAAGAGAAGAATACTAACAAAAAAAAATAGAAACCCAGGAACACATACTCATACTCACTCACACAGACCACACCACACACACACACACACACACACACACAAGAACTAGGAGTCATGACAGATTTAGCATCTGTTTGTAGTTTGTTGTTCTCTTGTCTTGTAAGAAGGAATTCCAGTGTGTTTGAGAGGCTGAAGTAGAAGCTTTGTTAATGTACTAGACCGATCCTATTCCATTCTGTTCTCTAGACTGTGAGCGGATGAATGTGCTTTGCAGGGGTCTCATGTAGAGATTCATTATCTCTGGAAAGTACCTGAATTCCTCAACTACCACAGTATCAACTGCTACATTTTCTTTTTTCTAGAGTTGTTTAATTTTGTTCCCCAGATTTTGACTAACACACCAGCTATGTGGAAACCATGTCCTTTATCAGTATACCTTAAGGAACGATTTTAGTTCTGAACATTACATAAATTAACAATTACTTTCACTAGCATAAATATACAATGTTAGTTTCCCCTGAGCCACATCGATTGAGAGTGCAATCATGAGAAATTGGTCATCATGGCAATATTATCTGGTTTATAGTCTTCTCTAGCAAATGAGCCAGAGAAGCAGCCCTCCAACTGTTGCCTTCTACATTTATGCAACCATGTGCTTGTTTGGAAGCTGTCTCTGAGTAGCAGCTGTTATGATCATCCATTTGGGTACCTGGTCCCCACCTGTTTTGTTTTCTTGATCACAGCCTTTTGTTTTGTAGGAGCCACTTGTCTACCTATCTCCATGAGAACTTGCCTGGGAAACCCTAAGAGAAACTGAAGGAAGACAATATAAATGAAACCAAACAGTACCACTTCTTGAAACTTTTCCCACTTGAAGCTCTAGAGATGAAAGTTTCTTCTATGTGGTTCATAAACTCTGATCCTACCCAGTCTTAAAGCAGGAGACAGGTGATGGGTTCAAATGGAAGAATATTTAGAAAAAAGGAATAACTTGTAAAAATATAGACAAAGTATAACCACACAAGATAATATAACTATTATGACTAGCTACACAGCTGGGACTTTAGGAGGAAGGGTAATGAGTGCTTTCCAGTTCCTGGAGAGGGTGCCTCCATCAATGAGAACAAGGGCAAGAGATGTCACATTCTACCAATTCACAACTTAACAAGGAGGTGGCTATAAGCCTTCCCCCAAACTCCTGTTGAATTAATATGCATGTTATTGGTAATAATTCACCGTATTGCTTCCCATGTGGTTCACTAAGTCTAATGAGAAGCTGAAAGAAGAATCACAGTTGGTTTGGTTATAAATTAGATTTCCAAAGCATAGAGCTGTGTGGATATAGCTTGGAAGTAGATAGTGAGGGGACAATAGAAATGTCCAGGAACTCTGTCTATCCTTTTATCTTTGGGCTTTTCAGAGGGACAGGGAATCTTTGATTTTTGGCTTTATGCCTGATGTGAAAGAAGAACTATCAGTCCTTCCCTGTCCACTCCACGCAGAAGCTTCTCAAAAATCCCAGTGTAGTGTAAGCAATATTGGTTCTTTAGCCACCACCTTGTTTGTGCTTTCACACTGTCCTGGGACTTGTACAATTATTTAAGGTTTCTGTGTCTCAGTTTCCTCATTTACAAGGTAAGAGTAACATACCTACCTCATGAGGTTGCTAAGGACACATGAATTTCTTAGGAATGTTCTGATAACAGTTATGCTATGCTCCTGACTACAAGTGTAGCAGAATATAATTAAAAGTGTCAGCCATTGACTCCTCTCATTGCATGGGTCTCTGCTTCACCCAGCAACTGATGGAAACAGATATAGAGATCCACAGCCAAACATTAGGCATAGCTTGAGGACTCCTGTGGAAGAGGGGGACCAAAGATTGTAGGAGCCATAAAGGTTAAGGATACCACAAGAAAACCTATAGAATCAACTAACCTGGTCCCATAGGGGCCCACATAGACTGAACACCAACCAGAGAATATCCATAGGACTGACCTAGGCCCTCTGGACATAGTTGGACCAGTTGTGCAGTTTGGTCTTCATGTGGGACTCTTTACAGTGGGAGCAGGAGCTGTCCCTAACTCTGTTGCCTGACTCTGTGGGACCCTTTTCCTTAACTAGGCTACCTCAGTCTAGTCTCCCTGCAACTTGATATTGCCAAGGATGGTTGATACTCATAGGAGGCTTCTCCTTTTCTGAGGAGAGGGGGAGGAGGGGGAAAGGTAGGGAAGGATGTGACAAGGAGAAGAGTATGTGTTCAGGATGTAAAGGAAAATAATAGAAAAAATAAAATTGGAATAGAACATTTTAAAATCAAAAGTGTTCTGAACGCTTTAAGAAGACTTAGGCTGTTATAACAGATTTATTTGACTGTATCACTGTAATGACAACCTTTGGGTTTAGTTCTAAGATTTTTGCTAGTGTAGCATATACTGTAATTAGCATGAAGTATAAGAATAGTGATATTCTGGATTTATTTATAATGCTTCCGACTTTAGAGGTGTGGAATACGGTTTCTAGTAAAATCTCGCTTCCTCTTTTCTGCTTCCTTCTCACTCAGGCCCACCATATATTGTGGCTGCTAGATTGTAAACAATTTCTATGTTTTAGCGGCTAACAGGCCAAACTTATTAATGTGCATGATATCACTCTAGCTGTTTCTATTCTGACCTGCTTTTCTCTCAATCTGTGAAAGCTGGATGTGTAAAATTGGTCCTTTTATTCAACTTAAGCTTTTCCAAGTATCCTGTTCCAGCTCCAGCGGCCAATAGCCATGTCAGAGGCGCTCTGCTCCTTCTACCCTGGAGAACCTGAAGCAGTGAGTTGGTACTACATTGGTAACAAACCTCCCATTTCAGGTGGGAGTTTAAAGCTTTAAATATGGATCATTTCAGAGTTACTGAATATTAGGAATGCAGGCAAGACAGAGGTGGGAACCTCTGACTTATATTCTTGAAAAGGATTGTCATTGAATAACCAATTTAAGGCTCTTCCCTGAGGAAAACTATTTCTCCAGGTGTCATATACATGCAAGTAACATTATAAGGACTGTATATGAAAACACCCACCCACACAGGAATGGAGTTAATAGGAGCCATAAATTTTATCAACGGGGGGGGGGGGGCATAGGAAGCATTGGCGGGAGGAAGGAAAAGTGGAAGGAAATAATTATATTTTAATTTTAATATATTGAATATATTCAACACACATATGATTACTATACAGCTATCAAAAGGGCTATTTCTAGGACTCAGTTGGAACAGGATGAATTTTCAAGATCAAATGCTCATTTGTCAGCTGAAGGGAGACAGCTAGATATTCTCTAGACCATATGGGTCTCTTCCAAGAAGCTCACAAAATAGGAGTTATCTTTTCTCAGAGGCAAGTAAGTGAGTCATAGTGAGCATCTAAATTTTAAAATCTTATCAACAACCCCCACTTACCTCTACTTTGTCTCTGCCACAAGCATGACACTACGAATGGCCCATACTCAAGAGAAGTACTTGAGGGCAAATACCAGGAGGTATATTTGCTTAAGTATATCTTTCAGGCTTCTCATTGCAACTGGAATAAAGTTTCACATAGACACATGCTGAGATCTGATGAGGCGTCCCTCTCCATTGAGCACTGAATTCATAATAGTTATTTCCTCTTCGGCTTTCAAGATTGTCTGAATGAAGCCACTACATCTCACATGCTCCTGATATATGGACCAAGAATACAATTTGTGAGCTGTAAGCTATTTATATTGGTCAGTTCTGGATGATGTCAATTGCCCCTATAGCTCTATTAACTACATCCATAGCTAAGCCCTGGCTGCCCTTTGCTATCTACAAGTTCACTCTGTCACTTCAGACCAATTTGTCAAAATGGCAGTAGAACATCATGTTGGCAAGTCCAGAAGTGAGCTGTTCCAGATAGTTCTACATCATAGAGAGTGAGCTATTTCTTGATTCTGGATGGAGACTCATCTGGAGTAAGCTCATCAGTTTACTTCTTTTTCACACTACCCACATCTATCCATTATCAAGTTTAAATATTTGAAGATCTGGGTAGATAGTAGAAACAGTATAAAGTTTAGAAACCTGGCAGAGTCAGTTTAAATCCTGAGTCCATAAAATACTACTTTCCCATCTAAATGTATGAAGAGGAGAGTAGGGATCTAAAAAGAGAACTAGAAAAACTGTGATTATCAATCTAAATTATATATTGAGAATTATTGAAATATTGTTGAAAATGTAAAATCTAAGAACTGACAATTTCTTTGCTCTTTTTCTTTCTCCATGTCTTCCTCCTCCTCTTCTTCTCTCCTTCCTCCTGATGCTTTCTCCCTTTCTTTCTCCTTCCCACTTTTCCTGCCTTCCTGTTTGTGAAATTCAAAGAACAGAGAGAATTCTCTGATTAATATCCACCAAAGAAGCACCTTATTCTCCAATACCACTGCCTATTGCTGCTAAGCATTTGAACTAGTCTCAGAACATTTGTGTCCTACTTACTTACATTTGTGTACTGGGGCATTTTGAAGAAAGAAAGCATCATTATTAGGCATTGAATTCTCATGATACACCAAGCATGGCATGTGTAAATGGTCCATGAATTATTCTGTGATATATTAAGGAATGAAAAAACATTTTGCCTGAAGCAAACAAAAACTACATCTTCAAGCGGGCAAAGAATGAACTGGGGAAAGTTTCCCCTCCTTAAAAAACCCCCAAGTCCCCCCCGGGCATATTTCCCCCCAAGGGGGCCCCCCCTTTTTAAAAACCCCCCAAAAAAAACCCCCCACCATGGGGGAAACCCAAAAAAATAAGGGAGAATTTACTCAAAAAACCAAACCCCCCCTTTCCCCTTTTTTTAAAATCCCCCCAAAAAAAAATTTCCTTGGTTTCCCCCTTTTCTGGGGTTTTTCTTCCCCTCAGAAAAAGGCCAGGGGCTTCGGGGAAATTACCCGGGGGGGGAAAATAAAATAAAAAGTGGTAAAATCTTCATAAAGGGCCTTTTTCCCCCTTGGAGCAAAAAACCCAAGGGAAAAAATTTTGGTGTGGATCCCGCTTTTCCCCTTTTCTTACAGAAGGAATTTTGGGATTTTAAAAATTTCCCTTTTTCCCCCTTTTTAAAAGGGGTTTTTTGAGCAAAAGTTCAAACACTTTTTGCTGTTTTGGGCAATTTATCCTTCTTCCCCCCCATTCCCATCCCCCTGCCCCTTGTGCCCCCCCACACCACCCCAAAATCACCTTTTGGGGGCTAAAATGTGGGGAAGAGGTTTTGGGTCACTTTTCCCCGTTTTTGGGAAAAAAATTACAGGGCGGGCCCCGAAAAAAATTTAAGTTCACAGGAAGGAAATTTTGTATAAAACGCTTTAAGAAATCATAAAAAAAAAGAGTAAAATTTTTTTATATGGTTCATTTCCCACCATCAAATTTTAGGAAAAAAACATTTATCGAACCCCCCATTTTTTAAATGTGTAGAAATTAGCATTCCCCACCAAAAAAATTTCCCCTGCCTCCCCGAAAAAAAGTAAAAGGTCAAGGTAGTAATTGGGCCCGGAAATGACACCCCCAATTTCTGTCAAAAAGGGGTCCCCGTTTTCCCTTTTTCCATCAAACCAAAAAATTTTAGACCCCCGGGAAACCCTCCCCTTTTTTCCCCTTTTCATTGATTGAAAGGGGAAAAACTTGGGTTTTTAAAACCCCTATAAAATTTAAATTCTGTGATTGCAGGAGGTTAACTTTTTAATTTTTTGGGGTTTAAAAAATCAGACTTGATATCCCTTTGGGGGAAACCCTTTTTTTTTTTTTTTCCTAAAAGGGGATCCCTGGAGTCCTTAATGACCCATTTCTTTTAAAATCAAAAAAAAATCCCGGGGGAAAGGAAAAAAAGGGGGGAGGAAAACAGTCCCTTCAAAAAAGGCCCTTTTGTGTTTTTCCCCAGGCAAAAAACTTTCGAAAAAAAGAGTGTTTTAAACCCCTTTTTTTTAAAAAGACAGAGCCCCAAACATTTCTTGGGGCAGCAACCCCTTTGCCGTGCCTCTCCTTCAATTTAAAATGGAAGGGCTACATTTCCTGCCCCCAAAGAGGCCCCAAGGGGATTTCCCTCTTTCCCCCTAAAAATTAAAAAAACCGCCCCCTTTTGCTGGGGACCACAGGGGGTTCCTGGGAGAGCCCGGTCCCCCGGGGAGGGACAAACGTCCCAACTCTAAGACATTAAGGTTTTGGGTAAACTTCGGGTATAAAACTCCCCTCATTCCCTCCCTTAAAGGTTTGCATCTTATTTTTTTGGGGGGCTGGTTTTTAATGGAATTGGGGGGAAAAAATTTTGTATCAACTTATTTTTTTTGGGGTTTGGTTTTAAAAAAAATTTTTTTAAATCAGTTTTAAAACACAAAAACACACACAACAAAAACCCCAAAACATAAATTATATAAATTTAAAAATTTTAGGGAAAGCCCCATGGGAAAAAATTGTCTTTTTCCCCATCTTTGGATAAGAAAAAAAAATTCCCAAAAAAAAAAAAGGGTTTTTAAAAATTTTTGCCCAAAAAAACAAAAAATGGGACTGAGAGAAAACCGAAAAACAAACTTTCCAATAGCGTAAATTAAAAAAAAAGTCATGGGGGGGGTGGGGTTTTTTTCCCCCCTTTTTTGGAAATCATCTAAAAAATTTGGGGGCCCTTCTTTCCCCAGGCCCCCCTGGTCTGTTAAAAGTTCTTGGGCTGTTTGGGGGGAAAAAGCCCACCCCCCCTCCCCCTTTTTTTCCCCCCTTGTCTTTAAAAACACCCCTTTAAACATTCTTGGGGCAAAAAAACCATTGGGGGGCTTTTTAAAAAGGGGGGGGTTGGAAAAAAAAACTTTTTATTGGGACGAAAAAAAACTGTGGTATATTTTAACCCCTTTAAATTTTTTTTTCTTTTTTACCTGCCCGGGCATGGGGTTTTTTAAAAAGCTGGGGACACCCATAGGGCGGGGAAAAAACTCTAAAAATTTTGGCCGGTTGTTAAAATATTTCAATCATGGGAAAAAAACTTTGGATCCATAAAGGGGTGGAGGTTTTGGCCCACCCATTATACCCAAAATTTATATGGGTGGTTACTTCAGTTAGTTCCCCAAATGGGGGTTTTAAAAACCCGGCCCAAATCCCTTTAGCGGGTTTTTTCCGAAAAGAAAAAAAAAAGGTGGGCAGTTTCTGCCTCCCAGAGCTTTGGGTTTTCCTGGGTGAAGGGGGGTAAAATTTGCAGTGGGCCATTTTTCGGGTTTAAAAACCCGGGTCCAACCCCCCTTTCCCCTTTAAAAAGCTTCAAAAAAGGGTTTTCACCTTTAGAGTCAGGGAGGAAAAAAAAACCCCTTTTTAAAAACCCCCCCAGAAAAAAGGAAAAAGTGATTTGGTTGGGCACTTGAGGGGAAATCCCTGCCTTTTCCCCCTCCCCGCCCCCGGCCCGGGGTTTAACTAAAAAAATAAATCGTTAAAAAGAATACTTGTGAATAACCCCCTTTTTTTCCATATGAACATATCAGTGAGAAAACTAAAAGAGAAAGAGAGAGAGGAGAGAGAGAGAAAGAGAGGAAAAGAGAAAAGAGAGAGAGACTTTGGGGAAAATATGGAAAAGGGGTTTTCTAAATAAATAATTTCTTAAATTTTTAAAAAAAACCCTTTTTACACGTTTAATTTTTTTTTTTTTCTATGGAAAAAAAACTTTTTTCCCCCCAAAAGGGTTTTTGAAGTCAGTTTTTAAAAGGAAAAAAAAACAAGTGCATGGTTTCAACTTTTTTTTCTTTGTTTTTTTTCACCCCGGCCCTTTGGGGTTTCTTTTTCAATTCGGGCTGAATCCTCGTGTGGTTTAAAAACAATTTTTTGAAACCGGAAAAATATTTAAAGGGGCTCAATTTCCTTCCTCAAACCCCAAATTTTAACTGAATAGGTTTCCCCTAAAATGTCCCCCCCTTTAAATCAAAAGGAAAAAAATGGGGAAAATTGGCAAATTTTTTAGTTTCACTTCAGAGGGTTTTCCCCCCAAAAAAGTTTAAAACCCCAAGGTTTCTTGAATAAGTAAAAAAAACCTTCTCTTTCAGCTCTGACCTGTTCATCCTAGAATCCCCGCCAGTGGTTTTCGGGCGTGACTCCCCCTTCCTTTACTTGTTCAACTGCTCAGCCAGAGCCTTTGGGGATTTCTTCCCTGTTGGGGAAAAGGGACCCGAAGTTTTTGTCTTCCATTTTGGGAAAAAAAAAAACCAAATCGGCAATTTTTGGGAAAACCCCGCAACTTCCAGCCAAACGTAAAAGAAACCTGGAGAGGAAAAGAAAAAAGGTTCGTTCAAATTTAAATTTTTAAAACGGCTAAAAAAACTAAGCTCCCTGCAAAGGGGTTTTTTTTTTATTTATTTATTTATTTTTTTATTTCATATTTAAAACAGTAAAATTTTTTGGGAAAAAAAATTTTTTTTATACAAAAATCCTGACAAAATTAAGGTTTGATACTCAAAACTCCCCCTTTTAAAAAAAAAATTTTTTTGGCCCAAGCCCCATGCATTTTCCCAAAAATGGGTTCTATGGGTTGTTAACGTGACAGAATAAGGGCCTAAAAAAGAAAGGGTTTTTTTAAAAAGATAAGGATGGGTCTAAATTTAAATAGAAACAGTACTGAAAGGGGGGGGCAAGGGGTTAAAGGGGTTTTTAAAAGTTAATAAAAATGTTTTTCAAAGGATTTGGACCTTTTTAATGGGTGGGTTCCCCCTTTATGAGAAAAAAATGTCAGGGGGCTGGGGAGTTTTGGGGGATGGGGGGCCCATAGGCTAACAAAAAATCACCCTTTAAAAAAAATCATTCTAGTTTCCATAAACAAGTTTAATTTCTTCCCTTGGGAAGGAAAAAAATTCCCCAGGGGTAAAACCCTTTGGTTTCTTAAATGCTTTTTTATTTCTGAACATAAAATCTGGTCCCCCACAATTTTATTCCCTTTATTTCAAAAATTTTTGGATCTGGGTGGGGATCTTTTTTGAAAGTGTAGAGTTGGGATAGCAGATTCCAAAAATTCTTTGGGGGGGGTATCATACAAAAAATGCATCCATGTCGTTTCCCCCCAGATGAAAAAGATAGAAGGTGGAGGTAGAAAACAAAATTTTTAGAGTCAAAGGGCGGGGGGAAAACCGGGGGGAAAAAATAGAAAAACTGAAAAAAGGGGGTTTTAAAAACGAAATTTTTACCAAAACCCCTTTTTATTATTTTCTCCCCAAAAAACTTTAAATTCAATTCATCAATTTTGGGAAAATTTTTTCCTGTTTTCTGGTTTTAATCCAAAAAAGGGGGAAAAACCCCCAAAAAAAAAAATTGAGGACTTATTTTTAGTGTTTGGAAAAGGGCCCAAAGACATAATGAGTTTTAGAGATCTGCTTCCCCTTGAAAAAATTTTTTTTACCCCCTTTGACAAAAATGCTGTTTTTGGGGGATATTTAAAAAAAACTGACCAAATTTTTTTTTTTTAACACCCCCATGTTTCCCCTCCTAGGGGCCCCCTGGCCCCGAGAAGGGGCCGGTCAGGGGGGCCCCCCTCCCCCTGGGGCCCCAATTTCCCACCCGGGACCCCGAGGAAAACCAGTTTTGGGAGATGGGGCCCCCAAAATTTCCCCACTTTGTCCCCAAGACTGGGGGGCCCGCCCTTTCCCCCCTCCACACCCGGCCAGTAAAATGAATCTATAAAAAAAGTGGAGCTATGCCCCCCGTTATATGTTAGAGCATTTCTGGATATATACCCGGGGGGTTAGTGGGTCCTAGGTAGGATATTTCCCAAATTTTTGAGGGAAACCCCCGACTGTTTTCAAAGTGATTGCCCTCTTTCAATCCCCCAAACCCCAAAAAAAGGGGGTTTTTCCTCTTTCTCCCCCTCCTCGCCAGCATTGTTCCCCCTGGGGGTTTTTTTTTTTACCATTTTGTGGGGTGAAAAAAGGGAAATTGGGGGTTGGGTTTTTATTTGCATTTTCCCAGCCAAAGGGGGGCCCCCAAAATTTCTTTGGTGCTTCTCGGCCATTTTGGTTTCCTCATTTGGGAAATTTTTTGTTTAGCTCCTTACCCAAAATTTTTTTAAAAGGGTTTTTTGGGTTTTTTAGAAATTAAAAAATTTTTAGTTTTTTTGTAAAATTTTTTTGGTTTTATCCCCTTCGGATGGGGATGGTAAAGATCTTTTCCCCCCTTTTGTTTCCATTTTTTTCCTATTTTTAAAAAAACCTTTGCCTTACAAAAAATTTTTAATTTTTTTTAAGTCCCATTTGTCAATTTTGACTTGGCATTGGCCATTTTGGGGTTTTTGTTCGGAAATTTTCCCCGTGCCCAGGTATTCGAGGGGGCAAGGGGGGTATTCCCCTATGTTTAACGCTTTATTTTTTTAAAACCCAAAAATGGAAAAAACCCCCAAAGCCCCCTTAACAGGGAAAAGGATACAAAAAAGTGGAATTTATACAAAAGGAAAATTTCCGCTATTAAAAAAAAAAGAATTTTTAAATTCTTTAAAAAAATGGATGGAACTAGAAAATATATCTGGGTAAAGTAACCCCAAAAAAAAAAAAAAAACATTTGGGTTTTTACTCATGATTATTGGATTTTTGCCCAAAAACCCGAAAAACCCCAAAATTAAATCACAGACCACAAAAAATCGAAGGAAAAAAAAGACCCCAAATAAGGGGGGGGGGGGCATTTCCCTTTTTAGAAGGAGAACAAAAAATCAAGGGTGCAAAAATTGGGGGACCCCAGTGCAGGACGAAATGAAGGGAGACAGACCATTCCAAAACCGGGGTATCCTCCTATGGGCAGCACCAAAGGTAAAGGGGGGGGTGGTTTTCGGATTACAACGGGCAGGAGCCCGTTTAGCTGTTCCCTTTAAAAAATGCAAGAGTCCCCCCAAAACCAGAGGCGAACTCAAAACTAACCATTAAATACTGGGGGTTTCCCAATTTGGGGAAAGATAATGAAAAGGGTAAGGGTTTTAGAGGATTTAAGAACATGAGGAAAACAACAATACCAACCAACCCGAGCCCCCGGGGTTAAAACCACCCCCCTGGGAGCGCTTTGGGGGGGACCCCTGGTCCCCAAAAATTGCCCAAGGGGGCTATAAAATGGGAGAAAGGGTCCCTTTCCCTAAAGGGGACACTTGGGGGGGTTTCGAGGGTGGGGAGGTGAGGTACGGGGGGGGGTGGGTGGGGGGGAAACCTGTGGAGGCGGAGGGGGGGAAGGGTTGGTTTTCCTGGGAGGGGGGGGGGGAAATGGGGAAAGGGGGAAACTAAATAAAAAATTTAAAAAAAAAAAAAAAAAAAAGAAAAAAAAAGAAAGAGCCAAGGGGAAAAAAAAAAAAGAGGAAGCCCAAAATGAGAAACAATAGGGTGTAACAAAAACCCCCTTGGGGAAACCGAGAGAAAGGAAACCCAGGTTTTTTTAAAACCTCCCGGCCAAAAATTTTTTAAGGGGAAAAATGGGGAAAGAACGTAAAGAAAAAAAGGTTTTTTTTAAAAAGGGGCGCGGAGAAAAGGGTTTGGGGGAGGGGAGGGGGGGGGAAAGGGGGAAAAAAGGGGTTTCCGAGAAAAAGTAACATGTGAAAGGGGGGGGGAAAGGGGTTTTTTGAAGAAAAAGAAAGATGAAACCGAAAAAAAAACTTTTTAAGGGAGACAAAAGGGGAAAGGGGAAGGAGTAAGGAATTGGGGGGACTAGAAAGAAAGGGGGAAAGAAGGAGAAAAAAAGGGAAAATGACCCCCAATTTTTTTAGGAGACAAAGCAGTTCCCAAAAAGGGAATCAAAGGGAATTTAGAGGGGGGGAAAAGAAAAAAAGGAAGGAGGCCAAAAAACAGAAAATTGGGAAAAAAAGTTTTTTTGGGGGAAAAAAAGAAAAAGGAAGCCCCCCGGAAGATTCAACGATTAAAAATTTTTTTTTTAAAGGAAAAACCCCAAAAAAACCCAAGAAGAAAGTGGAAAAAATTTGAAGAAAAAAAAACAAAGGGGTTAAAAAAAGGGGAAGGGAGATTTGGGAGAAGAATACAAAAAAACGGGCCCCGCCCAAAAAGAAAGAAAGGGGAAAAAAGAAAAAAAATCAACAAAAATAGAAAACATTGGTTTAAACCAAACAACAAAAAAAAATTAAAATATAAATTTCTAGAATCAAAAAAAAAAAAAATAAATTTAAGAAAATACTGGTGTTAAAAAATTTTTTAAAAAAAATTTTAAAAAAAAAAAAAAAAAAAAAAAAAATAATAAAAAAAATTAAAATTAACCCAAATTTTGGGACTGGAACTTTTTTTTTAAAATGATGACCCAGACACACCTTGGATGGTGTTTTGAGATTTTGTCATGGCTTTCTTAATCAGGAGGACTGAGATTGACCTTCCTTTGGGTGGAAGCATTAGAGGAGAACACTAAGAAGGAAAATGAGTTCCCACTACTTTTAGACCTTTGTGTTTAGACAAAGTCAGATTCCAAAAGGGTCCAATACAATGTTTGAATTTCAGAGGGGTGTGTTAAAGTAATTAATGGACAGTTCACTGGAGTTAGCCTTATAAGAATTATCAGTCCAACTTCTCCCCTGCACCTCTGGACCAAAACCATGCTTTTCCTCTATGAATATTTTAACTCTAAATGTCCTTAAATGGAACTTGCTGCCTCTTTCCTATTGGATTGAATTGATCTACTTACTGATTATGTTTCTTTCTCTCATAGCTGTTGATCCTGACCCAAAATAACTCAATGATAGCACCCTGTGGCCCCCATATTAGATTATGACCCCAGAACAACATACAAATCTAAAGGGAGATTAACCTTTTAGATCTACTATGGAAGGGAATTTTGATCTTGGAAGAGACATGAACTACAATAATCTTAACAGTGCCAGCCATAAAAGCAAATGTTACCCAGAGGAAAATGAATAAATAAATCATACAACATTCATATAGCAACATATATTGCTATATATTCATATATCAACAACACATAATCACAAAAATAGTGCAGATGTATCTCAGCAATCTAACATTAACAGAAAAAATAAATCTTAAGAATTACATACAGTGGTGCCCTTACAAAATATTGGTTTTGAAGGAAAGATGTGCATAGCATAAAAAGAAAAGAAAAAAATCAATACTGAAAATGATTCAGTTGGAGGTAACCAAATCTTGGTACTGGAAGCTTCCTTTTGTTATAAATGATGACCAGTTGGGACTATGTCTCCCTGATTATGGAAACTTCATTAGGATTATTTTTAGATATTTTATGAAGTTTCCACTAAACTATGTTTCTGTACCACCCTTCAAATGTCTCTTAATTCTACTTGTCTTGTCTCACATTCACTTTGTCAGTCTCACCTTCTTCCCCACAGTGTATCCTGGTTATCATTTACTTAACAGCTTATATCCACATTAAATGAATACATAAAAATGTAAGTTTCTGGATCAGGGTTACCGCACTCAGGATGATATTTTCTAGATTCATCAATTTGCCTACAACATTCATGATATTTTCTTCAATAGCTGAATAATATTTCATTTATAAATGTACCACATATTCTTTATCCATTCTTTGGCTGAGGGACATCTAGGTTGTTTATAAGTTTTGGTATTATGAATAAAACAGCAGTTAACATGGTTGAGCAAATATCCTTGTGGATGAATGAAGTGTCCTTTTGGATGCCCAAGGGTGGTAGAACTGAATCTTGAAGTAGATCAGTTTCCATGTTCCTAAGGAACTGTCACACTGACTTCCATAATAGTTGTATGAGTATATACTCCTACCAGCAATGGATGAGTGTTCTCCTTATTACATATCCTTGTTAACATAATCAGTCACTTGTGTTATTGAACATAGTCCATTTTGATAGATGTAAGATGGAATCACAAAGTAGTTTTAAGTTGCATTTCTTTGATGGCTAAGAATGTTGACCACTTCTGTAGACATTTCTCAGTCACTTCAGTTTCCTTTATTAAGATTTCTCTGTTTATATCTGTACTCCACTTTTGGATTATTTGGTTTTATGGTATCTATTTTTTTTAAGTTCTTTATATAGTTTGTATATTAGTCCTTTATTTCATATAGTGTTGGCGAAAGTCTTTTCACTTTCTGTAGAATGCTGCTTTGTCTGAATGGTGGCACTTTTCCTTACATAAAAGCTTGTCAGTCCCATGAAATTCCATTTATTGATGATCTTAGTGCTATTAGCATTCTATTAAAAGAGTCTTCTCCTGTGCCAATGAGTTCAAAGTTATTCCCCACTTTGTTTTCTAACCAGATTCAATGCATCTGGATTTATGTTAATGTCTTTAATCCATATGAAGTTGAGTTTTGTGCATGGTAGTTAAGTATGGATCTAATTTGGATTCTTCAATATGCAGCATCCGTTTGACTAGCAGGTGATATCTATTTTCCAGTGCATATTTCTGGCCTCTTTATAAAACAAAAAACAAAGCAACAAATCAACTGTTATTCCCAGATCACAGGGTCCCCATAGACCACCAGAGACCACTAGGAATCCAACTTGTATGCAAAAACAAAGTGTCTTTATTCAGGCTGGAGCTCCGACCCTCAAACCTCTCCAACACATTGGATGGCGTGGAAGACACTGAGGTGGTACAAGCCTAGCCTTTTGATCATGGTTGTAGCAGGTTAAGGGACTTTCCAACTTGGCAGTTACATGATTGGCTAATATTTGCTTGGCACATTTCTATTGGCTAGTAATGATTTCAGCTTGGTATGAACAATGGTTGCTAGCTTAATTAATCTACTTTAAGACATTAGGTACTTTCCCCTTAAGAAGTTTGGTTGTTGCTAGGAGTGGAATGGATATTTGTTTAAGGAAATTGTGGTTGTTGCTAGGGTGACATGGTTCCTGGAACAAGTTGGAGTTTTCCAGTAGCTGAGTTCATTTTGAAGGCAAGGTAATCATGAAATGGTGTCTGAAAGTATAATGGTGTTTGTAATGTTAAGCTGAGTCTTTTACAACAACAACAACAACAACAAACAGGTGTCCATAGATCTGTGGATTTATTTCTCACTCTTCAATTCTATTCTTTATGTGTCTGTTTTTATGGCAATGTCATGTTGTTTTTGTTACTATATTTTGTAGTACAACTTGAAATCAAGAATGGTGATACCTCCTGCAGTTCTATTGCTCAGGATTGTTTTAGCTATCCTGGGTATTTTATATTTTATAGTACAACTTGAAATCAAGAATGGTGATACCTCCTGCAGTTCTATTGCTCAGGATAGTTTTAGTTATTCTGGGTATTTTGTGTTTCCATATCAAACTGAGTATTGCCTGTAAAATATCTGTGAAGGCATGTGTTGGAATTGTGATAGTTATTGCATTGAATCCATAGATTGTTTTGGTAGAATGGCTGCTTTTTAACTGTGTGAATCTTGCCAATGCAATGATCTTTCAATTATCTGATGACTTCTTTCAATTGCTTTCTTCAAGGTTTTGACTTTTTACTATACATATTTTTTACTTGCTTAGTTAGAATTACCCTAGTATTTGAGGCTATTGTGAAAGGTGTTTCTGAGGTTTCTTTCTCAGTCCATTTGTCATTTGTATATTGGAGGGCTACCGATTTTTGTGAAATAGTTTTGTATCCAGCTACTTTGCAGAACGTGTTTATTAGTTGTAGCAGTTCCGCAGTAGAGTTTGTAGTCTCTTATTTGTATTTATTATATGACTTGCAAGATACTTTTTTGTCCACTTAAATTTGTATCTCCTTGATCTCTTTCTGTTTTCTTATTGCTCTAGCTAGGATGTCAAATACTATATTGAGTAGGTATAAAAAGAGTAGACAACCTTGTCTTATTCTTGATTTTAGTGGAGTTTCTTTGAGTTTCTCTGCATTTAAGTTGTCTATATCAATAAGCTGCCTTTATTATGTTGAGGGATGTCCCTTGAATCCCTAATCTGTCCAGGACTTGTATCATGATGGGATTTTGGATTTTGTCAAAGGCCTTTTCTCCATCTAATGAGATCACCATGTGGTTTTTTGTTTTCAGTTTGTTTAAATTATGGATTGCATTTACTGTTTTATGTATGTTGAACCATTTCCACATCTCTGGGAAAGAAACCTTCTGTTCTTGAATTCAGTTTGCAAGTTTTTATTGAATATGTTTATTTCTATGTTCATAAGATAAATTTGTCTGTAATTCTTTTTTTAATTGGGGTTTTATGTGGTTTGTGTATCAGTGTAATTGTGTCTCATGGAATGAATTGGGCAAAGTTCCTTCTGTTCCTATTTTGTAGAAATTTTGTAGAGTAGTAAAATAACATCTTATTTGAATATCTGGTCACCATACTTCTGGTGCATACTTGCAATAATGGGTCAGCACCCCACTCCCAGCTCATAACTCTGTCTGCATCCCAGTAGGCCTGTTCCCACCTGGGACACCCAGGTGAGACACCCATGCCCTAATCACTTGCCCCTTCTGACCCCAGTAAGCCCAGCAGCTGTGATATCTGCCCTATCCTTTCAGAGTTCCATTTTCCTTCCAGTACATTCCTCTACCTATAACCTACTCCCCAGCACATAGTTCTGCCTTCCTTTTGGAAGGCCTGCTGCTATCCATGACAACTAGAGATTACAAGGCCAGCTGCCACCAGAGATAACCATATGGCTAATGGAAAGTGCAAGAACACAGTCAATACAAACCAATGGAGTTTGACGTCATCAGAATCCAGCTCTCTTACTACAGCAAGCACTGGATATTCTAATACACCTAAAAAGCAAGACTACAATGTTGAATCTCATCTTATAAAGATAATAGAAGCCTTTAAAAAGGATATAAATAAGCCAGGCGGTGGTGGTGCACGCCTTTAATCCCAGCACTTGGGAGGCAGAGGCAGGTGGATTTCGGAGTTCGAGGCCAGCCTGGCCTACAGAGTGAGTTCCAGGACAGCCCTGGCTACACAGATTAAACCCTGTCTCGAAAAACCAAAAAAAAAAAAAAAAAAAAAAAAAAAAAAAAAAAAAGATAAAATAAATCCCTCAAAGAAATACAGGAAATACAAAAATACAATCTAAGAGGTGAAAGAAATGAATAAACTGTTCCAGACTTGAAAATGGAAATAGAAGCAATAAAGAAAACACCCAAGACAACACTGGAGATGGGAAATCTAGGAAAGAGAACAGGAACTACAGACACAACCATCACCAACAGAACACATGTGACAGAAGAGATAACTGTACAATATACAATAGAAGAAATTGATAAAATGCTATCTTAAATCTCAAAAAATGCTAAATCTTAAAAAGATTCTAACTCAAAACATCCAGGAAATTTAGAACACCATAAAAAGATCAAACTTAAGAATAATAGGAATAGAAGACGTTGAGGATTCCCAGTTTAAAGGGTCAGAAAATACCTTCAACAATATTATAGAAGAAAATATCCCTAATCTAAAGAAAGAGATGACTATAAATGTACAAAAAGCTTACAAACACCAAATAGATTAGACCAAAAAAGATAATACTTCCCTCTCATAGTATTGAAAACATTAAATATTCAGAACAAAGAATATTAAAAGCCACAAGGGCAAAAAGTTAAATAATGAAAAAAGGCAGGCCTATGAGTTACACCTGACTTCTCAATAGAGACTCTAAAAGCCAGAAGATCCTGGACAGATGTCTGGCATCTAGAGACCTAAGAGACCACAGATGTCAGTCCAGACTACCATGCCCAGCAAAATTTCAATCACCATAGATGAAAATATCAAGATATTCCATGAGAAAACCAAATTTAAACAATATTTTTCTACTAATCCAGCCCTACACAGGATACTTGAAGGAAAACTCCAACATAAGGAGGTTAACTACATCCAAGAAAACACATCTCACAAGAAAACCAAAAGAAGAGAATACATACATATACTACCACCACAAAATCAAAATAATAGGAACTAACAATCATTGATCATTAATATCTCTCAACATCAATGGACTCAATTCATGAATAAAAATACACTAGCTAACAGAGTGGATATAGACATATGATCCATCATTCTGTTGCATACAAGAAACACACCTCAGCAACAAAGATAGACACTATCTCAGAGTAAAGGCCTGGAAAAGTGTTTTCCAAGCAAAAGGACCAAAGAAATAAGATGGATAAGCCATTCTAATACCTAATAAAATAGACTTTCAACTAAAAGTAATCAAAAGATATGGAGAAGGACACTTCATACACTTCAAAGGAAAACCCCACCAAGATGACATCTCAATTCTGAACATCTATTCCCCAAATACAAGGGTACCCACATTCATAAAAAAACAAATTACTGTGAACCTCAGACAATAATAGTGGGGGACTTCAACATCCCACTCTTACCAACGGGCAGTTCCTCCAAACAGGACTAAACAGAGAAATAATGAAAATAAGAGAAGTTATGAACCAAATGAGTCTAACAGACATCTGCAGAACCTTTCACCCCCAAACAAAAAAAAACAATTTCTTCTCAGAACCCTCTCCAAAATTGTCCATATAATAGGGCACAAAGCAAGCCTCAACAGATACAAGAAGATTGAAATAACTCCTTGCATCTTATCAGGTCACGGCTGGACTTCAACAACAGAAACAACAGAAAGCCCACATACTCATGGAAACTGAACAACTCACTACTCAGTGATCACTTGATCAGGAAATAAAAAAAAAAACCTAAAGACTTTCTAAAATTCAATGAAAATAAAAGCACAACATGCCCAATGTTTTACCTCAGTTAAATCAAGATGAGGTAAACTATCTAAGCAGTTTCATACTCCTAAGGAAATAGAAGCAGTCCTTAAAAGTCCTCTTTCTCTCTGTCCCTGTCTCTCTCTGTCTCACACAAACACACACTCACACACACACAAAGCCCATGTCTAGATGGATTTATGGAAGAATTCTACCGGACTTATGCTTTGTTCTTACTTCTCAGAAGCCTATACTTTTCTACAGAGAGACAGAAAGGGAGCAGATCTGGATGGGAGAGAAAGAAGAGAGGACTAGGGAAGAATAGAATGAAGGAAAACTGTAATCAGGATAGATTTATGAGAAACAAATGTATTTTCAGTATAAGGACATTTTCACAAAATAATAAAGAAAAATTCTTAGAAGGATTATGGTTCTTTTTATAGAGAAATGGGATGAAGTTATCACACAGTTCAACCTAGATATTGTTTGTGTGGTGTGTTTGTAAATGTATGCATGTTATAGAAAATATAAGTAAATAAATACAAACTATGCCCAACTCAAAACTGAGAGCATGCCATGATCAGAGATGGTGTTTTTTTGATTCAAGAATCTTTTTTACTTATTTCAGTACCACTGTGAACACCAGACCAGACAGAAACAATTTGAGGTCAGATCTACTTCATGGTTTTAGAGGATTGCAGTCAACACTAGTAGTAGGGAAACATGATAGAGGCTGTCCATATCATGGTAAACTAAGAAGTGGAGAATGACACCATAACTTTCCAACAGTCATTCTTTGTGACCCAGTGACCTACTTTCAAGAGCTCTGCCATACTTTTAAAAGATTCCACAGTTGTTGGGAGGCGACTCCTAGCAGAAAGCGGCTATCATTTTTGTAGCCATCTCGAGTCACATACCCTGACAAGAGACTTGTTTTCAACAGCCCACAACAGCTGAGCACACTCTGATAAACATCTTGTTTTTCTCACATATCTTGTTTTGCTGTTTAGTGCCCCCAGCTGCAAGGCGCATGTGGTCTCCACACTGCTAGCTAGGTGCATGTGATATCCACGCTGCTAGGCACACATGGTATCCACGCTGCAAGGCACATGACATAGTACCTTCAGCTGTGCTTGTCCACGAGGGCAAGGAATGTGGTAAAGGGTATAAATACCCAGGATTTCCTTTCAATAAAGTAAGAGACTTGATCAGACTCTCTGTCTTGTCTCCATTCTTTGCATCTCTCGCCCCTTCATCCCACTCTCTCTCTCTTGCTAGACCCTGACCTGCAGACTGAAGCAGCAGAACTGGCCAGAACAAAGTGGCTCCCGAATGTGGGGGCAGCTCTGGGCAGAAACACACAGTGGCCCAGGATAATACACCAACTAGTACACCACAGCACTCAAAAGATAAGCATGTGGGAGACATTTTAGATTCAAATCAGAGTAGCACCTGAGGAAAATATCTCTGAGAGGCATATCAGGGGACCTCAAATCATCCCTAAGAAAGTGACAAAGTTGACTGTGTTTGGTATCTTCTTTTCTACACAGAACTGATAAGAGAGTGCAGCCTGACAGTATCATAAATAATGTACAAAAGTCAAAGGCATTGCCCCTTGTATTAGTGTCCTATCACTGTTGTCATAAATTGCCACAAATTTTGTAGCTGAAAACAGCACAAATGCATCATGTTTTCCTGTAAGACAGAGGTCTAATTCATGTTCTTCAACATGTCATCAGTGCTGCATTTCTTTCTAGATTCTGTAGAGGACAATCTGGAGCTTCTAGAGGACAATCTGTCTTTCCAGATTCAAGAGTGTCTCTCTCACTCTTTCATGTCCTTTCCTCACCTTTACAGCACCAATGGTAACCTCAAGTCCCCCTCACATTGTGTCATGTGGTACTATCTTTGTCTTCCTGTCCATCTCTAAAGGGTATTTGTGATTACACCTAATCTAGAATAATTTCTCCATCTCAGAATCCCTAACTGAAAATTACCTGCAAGATCCCTTTCCTTTTGCCATGCAAGGTAACACACATTAGGAAATTACAGGTGGCCTTCTTTGTGGAGCCATCATTCTGACTGCCACACCCCAGTGAGGACCCATCCAATTAGCTCAATTTTGTCAGCTTCCTCTCTTTTCAACCTTGCTGCAGTTTCTTTGGAAGCAACTGCTTTGAGAGTACAGAAGTGAAAGAAAGGAAGGAGAATTAATAGACTGAGAAAGCAGGAGCAGGATACATTAAGGGCTTGACTCCATCTCAGAAATCACCAGAACCCCGAGTGAAGTCAGGCTAAATCAGTTTCTAACTCATTTCATTGAGCAGGGTATTGGAAGTCTGGGCCATAGTAACTGAGTGCGCTGAGGCATGTAGGCTTGCTTTGGAGACAGGGAGCTCTGACAATGTGGATTTAAAAGAAAAGTCAAGAAATTCAAACTATTTTATAGAGATGTAATATTGGGTCTGGCAAGCCATGTGTTGGAGACTGGATCAATGTGTAGAATCAATAGCCTTGATCCAGGAATTGGTGATGATTCCTCTTTTCTTATCACATTTTGTCTAGTCAGATAGAGTCCATTTTAGGGCAATGTATCTTCAGGTCCTAAGGAAAAGTATAGAGATTCTATAAAGATGAAAGAGTGTGTAAATAAAATAGAGTGTGTAAAAATACTAGAAATATAACAACTTGTTATGAAAGAAAGGTTAAAAAATAGTAGTACCAATTGTCTTCAGGTCAGCTTTGTCATACAAGTCACTGGGACAAGTCAATGCCTAGTTTCTCATCTAAACTTTGCAAACTTTACCTAGTGCATTTCTGACCTATGAAGTTTGATGAGTTTGAGAATAAACATTCAGTATTATTCAATAATATCCCTGGCATAAAACATGTTTTACCTATTCTATGCTGCCACGCTTGATGTCTGACATGACTTTGCCTACTGCAGAATCTCTCCTCTGCTGGTGCCTACTGTACCTACCCAGTGGGGATTTTGAGAGAGAGAGAGATGTACCTCAGTAATAAGCAGAAAATATCTTTTATTAAGTGAGAGTTACATTCATCCTTTTCATCCCAACCCTGTGTTCGTATAAGTAGCTAGACATTACAGGAGCATTTACACCATAGAAAGGGGCAATGATACCAATAAAGATTCTTCCTGCCAGCTCCATTAAAGCCCACATTCCAGAGCCCATTAACTGATGGCATTATTCATTCTGCTCATGTGCTAATGGGGAATAGGACACCATCAAGAACACAGATATAGAGGATGCTACCCAGCTCTCTAGTCTAATTTGGCATGCTCAAACTGTACCACTGTACACCTTATGTGGCATACTTTGAATTTAATAGTATTGCTACTGAAGTCAAATGAACTGATATGTGGAACTTTTAGCCCAGGACCTGGTACGTATTCCTTCAGTAAGTGTGCTGTTGGGTTCTGTTAGTACCAATATCATGCCTTAGCAACTTTACCAGCACCATTGTTAGTACATGATAGAAAACAGTTTCTTTCTCCTTTGCATTTTGTGTATTAAAATGGAAGCAACGAGGAATTCTTATGTGTTGATAACTTTCAGAGTTTAACTGAAAGCCTCATTTCTGTGTCCTATGATTTTCCTTCCCCAGTTATAATATATGAATGGAGGTAGGTGGTGAGAGCCATAGTAGTACTTCTAACCACAAAGACATTATTATTAAACTAAACATCTCACACTTTCTTCCCATAAGATCAGTCTATTGCTCAAAGTATAGACCTGTGTATATTTCAGCCTTGAGACTGAGCAGCCAGCCCAGAGAGAACACTACAAGTCCTGACACCGATGCTGGGATGCCAAGTCTGTAAACAAACTGAAGGCCCTTGTTATCAGAGAATATAAGTGTTTGTCTATTCAGACTCCATCTCATTGTGAATCAAATGAAAGCAGAGTCAGGTTGTGTCTTTGCGAAAGATGCAACTTCTCAAATGAAAGGCATTGAAAGGGAATTCTTGAAGGAATGCAAGATAGTCTTTTCAAGGGTAAATTTAAAGTCAGAAAAAAAAAGTTCTTGTTTTCCAGAATAGTCACGTTATGATCTGGTAAATACTCAGCATGGGTACTTAGTCTTCCCATGGGTGTCATGGCAGACACACCTAATTGATCATGGCCCTCTCTTCCTCTGAGCTCATAAGAAGGCCAGAATGCTTCTCAAAGCAACACTCTAGGCAGCCATTATCAATCAACCAGAATGGCAGGTGCTATTAAAATATACTTGACATCTCCAGTTTAGATGAATCAGGGTAGCAGGGGGATGCTATTAAGGGGACCTTTTAAGTCCTAGGATTCCATAATATTCAATGATGGCATTAATATCCGATTGGGTTCTCCATCATTTTTAGTGGAGGTTTTATTTGCCTCTGTATGCCAGAGGATCTCAGTTTGCCACATATTTTCTGCTGATGAAACGTTGTTGATGGCAGGATTCTGCTAATTACTATTACCATTAATAACAATAAGAAGCCACTCTGCATGTCTTGGTTCACTAAAATAGACAATTTCTTAGATTCATGCAGCATAATATTCCCCCTCCCTCCTGTGGACTCCATGCCCATGGTTATTGTATGGAAAATAATCCATCTCTGCTAGACACCTTCTTCACTCTGTTGGGCTTCCAGCTCATGGTCTTTCCAAAGCTTTCCTCTTTCCAGTTTACAGAGCCACAATTAAAACTGAGAAAGTGACTACACAAAAGGTTGATCCAGATTTCCTGACCATTGGAATACGTGAACCTCAGATCAACTCTTTTTGTGTGACTCCTCTCTTCGCAGTTCTCAATGACAAAGTGAGTGCACCTCTTTTAGAAAAGTCACTGTGGTTTAACACTAAATTTAGAGGCTGAGGGGGTTAGGGTGCCAGGAGACAGCACTGTGGAACTGTGGAATGCAGCCACAGTTATACATAGACATATACACATCTGTATTTGCATTCTCTCCCACACATGAACACTCAGCACAGCACACACTTGTTAATTTAATTTATTTATAAACATAACCTGCCAAATTTTGAGATGATGGATGATCTGGAGCTTTAATAAATCTAACACTGAATGAGCCCAAGAAATTGTCTAGTGTCAGCTTTTCGCTAAATGCAATTAGTCATGTGGAAATATTACAGATATAAAAAATAATCTTCAGCTGAATTTCATAAATTTGGTAGAGTACACAGAATGGTAGGAAAGCTGTTCATTTGGAAGGAGAATCATTATCAAAGGATAGAAAGCAGAGAGTGACAGAGAGAGAGAGAGAAGAGGGAGGAGTAAAAAGGGAAGGAAGGGATGAGAGAAAGAGAGGCTAAGGAAAGTGGGGGAGGGAAGGAGGGAGTAAGGTAAGGTGGTTAGGGAAAGGTGAAGAGAAAAAGATTAAAGAATAATCAGGTGGAAGAAAGGAAGACTGGAGAGGAAACAAGGAAGCAAAAGTAATATTGACCTGAAAAAGGAAGAAAAGCTCACTTAAGCCTGAGGTTGCATGAGCTGTTCTCCTTTGTACCGATGATGTAAACAGTGCTCTCCCTTTCATATTCCTTTTTAGCAAGTGGTTGATAAGGGAAATGGAGTTTGGTGCCTGTTCCGGCTTTCTCACAGCTTGCTTACCATGCAATGCAGGCATTGAGTAGCCCTGGCTGCAGTAACAAAACTGTAGGGTTTGGGATTCTGCTGATCTTCCCATTCTTTTCGTTCCCCTTTCCATCAGCTTTTAGAGGTTTAGCTTCTCTACTCAGGCAGAAACAGAACTGGGGTAAGTTGCAGAGGCGGAAGTGACTCGGCGAGGCTCGAAAGCCCACGGGCTTGCGCGTTGCCTGGGGTTTACTGGGGAGAGCGATAAGCAAGCAATCCTTGGGTTGGCATCACAGGCTCAGTCTTGCGTCTTTGCAACCTTAGTTCCGGCCCGAAAACTTCCTCTCAGCCTCCTCATCTGGCTACAGGGATGGATGCATCCTGTTCTCAGTAGTGAGCACTGTATGTAGAACATTTTGGATAGGGGAGCATCTGGACACACTTACGGAACAGAATTAACAGGTTAATTTACAGACTTCTGCTTCCGGTCTGGGCCCAGGCAGCAGATCCCTGGAGGCAGCTCTGCACTGAACCTCACAAAACCCGGCAGAAGTGGGGCACCCAGCAGCTCTGACCCAGGCAGTATCTCTGGTAAGGAGACAGCAACACCCACCCCAAACAGGGAGTAACTGGGACCCACCGGGACCCACTGAGACCCAAGGATTTACTCCTGGCCCGGAGCACCGGCTCCTTCCAGTCTGGGTCGGAGCTCCCAGCAGATCCCAGGCGGGAGCTCTACACCAAATCCCACAGAACCCAGGGGAAGCAGGGCTCCTAGGAGCTCTAACCCAAGCAGCTTCCTACTCAAGGAGGCAGCAACACTTGCCCCAAACCGGGAGTAACTGGGACCCACCGGGACCCAGGTACTCACTCCTGGCCCCAGCACTGGTTCCTTCCGGTTTGGGCCCGGGCGCTCAGCAGATCTCGGGCGGCAACTCTTCACCCAATCTCACAGAACCCAGAGGAAGCGTGGCTCCCAGGAGCTCTAACTCGAGCAGCTTCTTAAGCAAGGAGGCAGCAACACCTGCCCCAAACAGGGAGTAACCAGGTCCCACAGGGATCCAGGAACTCACTCCTGGCCCAGAGCACTGATTCCTTCCGGTCCGGACCAAAGCACTGAGCAGATCCTGGGCCCTAGCTCGAACCTCAGCAGCGACACCCAACCTAAACAGTTCTGACACAACCAAGAGAACAGGAAAGACAGGTTCCAGCCAGAGACAGCACAGGTAGCACCAAGGAGAACCAGATGGCAAAAGGCAAGCCCAAGAATACAAGGGCCAGCAACCCAGAACACATGTCATCATCAGAACCTAGTTCTCCCACATTAAGTCCTGAACTCCCCATATCACCAGGAAAGCAAGAGTCAGACCTAAAATCACTTTTAATGATGATGATGGAAGACTTTAAGAAGGACATAAATAACATTCTCAAAGAATCCGAGGAGAACACAGGTAAACAGGTAAAAGCCCTTAAAGAATCACAAGAGAACACAACCAAACAGGTGAAGGATTTATACAAAACCATCCAGGACATAAAAATGGAAATAGAAACAATAAAGAAATCACAAAGGGAGACTACTCTGGAGATAGAAAACCTAAGAAAGAAATCAGGAGTCACAGACGCAAGCATTACCAACAGAATACAAGAGATAGAAGAGAGAATCTCAGGTGCAGAAGATACCATAAAAATATTGACACAACTGTCAAGGAAAACGAAAAATGCAAAAAACTCTTAACACAAAACATCCAGGAAATCCAGGACACAATGAGAAGACCAAACCTAAGGATAATAGGTATAGAAGAGAGTGAAGATTCACAACTTAAAGGGCCAGTAAATATCTTCAACAAAATCATAGAAGAAAACTTCCCTAACCTAAGGAACGAGATGCCCATAATCATTCAAGAAGCCTACAGAACACCAAATAGACTAGACCAGAAAAGAAATACCTCCCGTCACATAATAATCAAAACACAAAATGCACAAAACAAAGAAAGAATTTTAAAAGCAGTAAGAGAAAAAGGCCAAGTAACATATAAAGGCAGACCTATCAGAATTACACCAGACTTCTCACCAGAGACTATGAAAGCCAGAAGATCCTGGTCAGATGTCATGCAGACCCTAAGAGAACACAAATGCCAGCCCAGGCTACTATACCCAGCAAAACTCTCTATTACTATAGATGGAGAAACCAAGATATTCCATGACAAAGCCAAATTTACACAATATCTTTCCACAAACCCAGCACTACAAAGAATAATAGCAGGAAAGACCCATTACAAGGAGAGCAATCATACCCTAGAAAGAGCAAGAAAGTAATCCACTTCCAACAAACCCAAAAGAAGATAGCCACACAAACAATGCCTCCCCTTTTAGCAAAAATAACAGGAAGCAACAGTCTCTTCTCCTTAATATCTCTTAATGTCAATGGACTCAATTCCCCAATAAAAAGACATAGACTAACAGACTGGATATGCAAACAGGATCCGACTTTTTGCTGCATACAGGAAACCCACCTCAGTGACAAGGACAGACACTACCTTAGAGTAAAAGGCTGGAAAACAATTTTTCAAGCAAATGGTCCTAGGAAACAAGCTGGAGTAGCCATTCTAATATCGAATAAAATTGACTTTCAACTTAAAGATATAAAAAAGGATAAGGAAGGTCATTTCATATTTGTCAAAGGAAAAGTCAACTAACATGAACTCTCAATTCTGAACATCTATGCACCAAATGCAAGAGCACCCACTTTCATAAAAGAAGCCTTACTAAAGCTCAAAGCACATATTGCACCTCACACAATAATTGTGGGAGACTTCAATACCCCACTCTCAGCACTGGACAGATCAGGGAAACGGAAACTAGACAGAAGTACAGTGAAACTAACAGAAGTTTTAAACCAAATGGACTTAACAGACATCTATAGAACATTTCACCCAAAAACAAAAGAATATACCTTTTTCTCTGCACCACATGGTACCTTCTCCAAAATAGACCATATTATTGGTCACAAGACAGGCCTCAACAGATATAAAAAAATCGAAAAATCCCATGCATCCTATCAGATCACCATGGTCTAAAGCTGGTCTTCAATAACAACAAAGACAATGGAAAGCCCACACTCACATGGAAACTGAACAATACTCTACTCGTTGATAATGGGGTCAGGGAAGAAATAAAGAAAGAAATTAAAGACTTTTTAGAATTTAATGAAAATGAAGACACATCATACCAAAACCTATGGGACACACTGAAGGCAGTGCTAAGAGGAAAGCTCATAGCCCTAAGTGCATACAAAAAGAAACTGGAGAGAGAACACACTAGCAGCTTGACAACACACCTGAAAGCTCTAGAACAAAAAGAAGCAAAAACACCCAAGAGGAGTACACGGCAGGAAATAATTAAAGTCAGGGCTGAAATCAACCAAATAGAAACAAAGAGAACTATACAAAGAATCAATAAAACCAGGAGCTGGTTCTTTGAGAAAATCAACAAAATAGATAAACCCTTAGCCAGACTAATCAGAGGGCAGAGAGACAGTATCCAAATCAATAAAATCCAAACTGAAAAGGGTGACATAACAACAGAAACCAAGGAAATTCAACAAATCATCAGATCCTACTACAAAAGCCTATACTCAACAAAATTGGAAAATCTGGATGAAATGGACAATTTTCTAGACAAGTATCAGTTACCAATGTTAAATCAGGATCAGATAAACCATCTTAACAGTCCCATAACTGCGAAAGAAATAGAAGCAGTCATTAAAAGTCTCCCCACCAAAAAAAGTCCAGGTCCAGATGGTTTTAGTGCAGAATTCTATCAAACCTTCAAGGAAGATCTAATACCAATTCTCTTCAAACTATTCCACAAAATAGAAACGGAAGGAACACTACCTAATTCATTCTATGAAGCCACAATTACGCTTATACCTAAACCACACAAAGATCCAACAAGAAAAGAGAACTTCAGACCAATCTCCCTTATGAATATCGATGCAAAAATACTGAATAAAATTCTCTCGAACCGAATCCAAGAACACATCAAAACACTTATCCACCATGATCAAGTAGGCTTTATCCCAGGAATGCAGGGTTGGTTCAATATACGGAAATCCATCAATGTAATCCACTACATAAATAAACTCAAAGAAAAAAACCACATGATCATGTCTCTTGATGCTGAGAAAGCATTTGACAAAATTCAACACCCCTTCATGATAAAAGTCTTGGAAAGATCAGGAATTCAAGGTCCGTACCTAAACATAGTAAAAGCAATATACAGCAAGCCAGTAGCCAACATCAAACTAAATGGAGAGAAACTTGAAGCAATCCCGTTAAAATCAGGGACTAGACAAGGCTGCCCACTCTCCCCCTACCTGTTCAATATAGTTCTGGAAGTCCTAGCCAGAGCAATTAGGCAACAGAAGGAGATCAAAGGGATACAAATTGGAAAGGAAGAAGTCAAAGTTTCACTATTTGCAGATGACATGTTAGTATACTTAAGTGACCCCAAAACTTCCACCAGAGAGCTCCTGAACCTGATAAACAACTTTAGCAAAGTGGCTGGGTATAAAATTAACTCAAACAAATCAGTAGCATTCCTCTACACAAAGGATAAACTGGCTGAGAAAGAAATTATGGAAACGACACCATTCACAATAGTCACAAATAGTATAAAATATCTTGGTGTGAATCTAACCAAACAAGTGAAAGACCTGTATGACAAGAACTTCAACACCCTGAAGAAAGAAATCGAAGGAGATCTCAGAAGATGGAAAGATCTCCCATGCTCATGGATTGGAAGGATTAATATAGTAAAAATGGCTATCTTGCCGAAAGCAATCTACAGATTTAATGCAATCCCTATCAAAATTCCCACTCAATTCTTTACAGAGATAGAAAGAGCAATCTTAAAATTCATTTGGAATAACAAAAAACCCAGGATAGCGAAAACTACACTCAACAATAAAAGAACTTCTGGGGGAATCTCCATCCCCGATTTCAAGCTGTACTACAAAGCAATAGTGATAAAAACGGCATGGTATTGGAACAGAGACAGTCAGGAGGATCAATGGAATAGAATAGAAGACCCAGAAATAAACCCCCATACCTATGGTCACGATCTTCGACAAAGGAGCTCAAACTATCCAGTGGAAAAAAGACAGCATTTTCAACAAATGGTGCTGGTCCAACTGGAGGTCAACTTGTAGAAGAATGCAAATTGATCCATACTCATCTCCTTGTACAAAGCTCAATTCCAAGTGGACCAAGGACCTCCACATAAAACCAACTACACTGAAACTAATAGAAGAGAAAATAGGGAAAAGCCTTGATCATATGGGCACAGGGGAAAGTTCCTGAACAGAACACCAATGGCGTATGCTCTAAGATCAAGAATTGACAAATGGGATCTCATAAAACTGCAAAGCTTCTGTAAAGCAAAGGATACGGTCAACAGGACAAAGCGGGAACCAACAGACTGGGAAAAGATCTTCACCAACCTTACATCTGATAGAGGGCTAATATCCAAGGTATACAAAGAACTGAAGAAACTAGATTCCAGACCATCAAATAACCCTATTAAAAAATGGGGTAGAGAGTTGAACAAAGAACTCTCAACTGAGGAAACTCGAATGATTGAGAAACACCTAAAGAAGTGCTCAGCATCCCTAGTCATCAGGGAAATGCAAATGAAAACAACACTGAGATTCCACCTCACACCAGTCAGATTGGCTAAGATCCAAAACACAGGTGACAGCAGATGTTGGCGAGGATGTGGAGAAAGAGGAACACTCCTCCATTGTTGGTGGGATTGCAAGCTGGTACAACCACTATGGAAAGCAGTCTGGCGATACCTCAGAAAATTGAACATGGTGTTACCTGAGGACCCAGCTATACCCTCCTGGGTATATACCCAGAAGATATTTCAACATGCAACAGGGCCACATGCTCCACTATGTTTATAGCGGCTTTATTCATAATAGCCAGAAGCTGGAAAAACCCAGATGTCCTTCAACAGAAGAATGAATACAGAAAATGTGGTACATTTACACAATGGAGTACTACTCAGCCATTAAAAATAATGAGCTCATGAAATTCTTAGACAAATGGATGGAGCTAGAAAATATCATCCTGAGTGAGATGACCCAATCACAAAAGAACACACATGGTATGCACTCACTGATAAGTGGATATTAGCCCCAAAACACACAATACCTAAGATGCAACGCATAAACCTCATGAAACTCAAGAAGGAGAAAGACCAAAGTGAGGGTGCTTTTGTCCTTTTTAGAACGAGTATCAAAAGATTCAACCAGAGCTCCCAGGATCTAAACCTCCAGCCTGAGAACAGACAGGGGCAAGCTGTCCTCTGAGAGGCTCTAACCAGCAGCTGACTCAGACAGATACAGACATCCAGAGCCAAACAGTGGATGGAGCTTGAGGACTCTTAAAGAAGAATAGGTGGAAGGATTGTGGGCCCTAAGGAGATAGGAACTGCACAGGAAGATCAACAGAGTAAACGAACCAGAACCCTTGGAGCTCTCAGAGACTGAATCACCAACCGTGGAGCATACCTAGTCTACACAGATCTACCTCCATGGGCTGAACCTAGGCCTCCCTGCACATATGTTGTAAATGTGCAGCTTGGTTTTCATGTAGGTCTCAAACATCTGGAGTGGGGGCTATCCCAAAACATGCAGCCTGTATATGGAGTATGGTCTTCTAAAAAAAAAAAAAAAAACAGTTGTTCAGTTATTCATGGAATATTATTTTTTTATATCTCTAGTATTCAGTTTGCAACTACTTCATTGAGAATTTTTGTATGTATATTCATGAGGGATACTGGACTATAACTTATATATTTTTGTTGGGTTTACACTTGATTTCACTATTTCAATATTATTTGCTTTGTGAAGGAGCTTATTGTGGTTCTGAATTTTTTTAAACATAACTCAAAAAGTATTGCTTGTTTGAAGGCTCTATAGAATTCTTGTATAAGTATATCTGACCCTTGGTATTTAGCTTGTTTGTTTCTTTTCATTTTATTCTGTTTGAATGCTTTTTAAATTTTTTTGATTTGCTGAAAATAAAAAAAAAAAAGAAACAGAACTGGGGGAAATGACCCATCAAGGGCATAGTTGTGAGGATGGAGACCGTGCCTGACATGTTTCCAGAGCCGTGGTGGCCTTGGTATAGTCAAGTCAGTTCTGAAGCAAGATGCTGTGAGTGAATGAGATTGACTTCCATCTGAATGCAGAGCCCCAAACTCAAAGCCTTTTCTTTCTCATTTGCATCCCTCCCCCTTCCTTCTTTTCTACTTTCCTTCCTTCCTCCCCTCCTACCTTCCTCCCTCCTTTCCTTCCAACCCCTTTTTCTCCCCTTTCCCCCTCATCTTTCATTTTTAAATTTTCATTTCAGCTCTTGAGACACCTCACTCTATCTCTGGTTGGCCCAGACTATGAAATCTTACTATATAGCCCAGACTAACCACAAACTTGTAGCAAGCCTGCTCTCTCAGCCTCCCAAATGCTATAATGACAGGTGCATGACACCACACATGAAGAAATGCTTACTGATTTTCTTCTAGTGTAACTCTACTATCCATTTTGCTGGAGGGATTTCTGGAACCCATTTGTGAGATGGACCTGTGTCCTAACCCTAGGCTCCCTCTCTTCTACTAAGGGGTTAGGAGTTTGCATGATATAGTGAGCTCCTTGTATATGACACCTACTCTGGTGACTCAGCTGTGCCTGACAAGGCAGGATATTAGTGGACAGAGACTCCAGCTGCTGGGTTGGAGCAATGAAACTCACTTGCTCTGTGACTTTGTGCACCTTAAGTCACTTAAACTACCGATGCTTAGGTTTCTTTCTTTTTCTTTTGCATGTGTAGGAATATCACTTTTATTTGATAGCCTTATTGAAATGCAAGACTCAAGGAAGTTGTCTATTCTGTCTTTAAGTAGGATTTACACCTCTTTTTAAAAAAAAAAATCTGGAAACAGGGACAATAGTTTAAGTTAAGGAGCTCTCATCTAAAAGTATTCAATGTCAGAAGCATTAAATTTCAGAGACTTTAGATTTGGAAATGCTTACACATATACAATGAGATATCTAGGGAATGGAACTCAACTCTAACCATTGAATTATCCTTGCTCCATATACACCTAGTAATGTAGATGGTAGGTAATTTCCTATTTTTGGTGCATCTGCATTTGGGCTGTGAGCTGTCCCAGGGGACAAGCAGGGACTTTCCACTTGTGGTGTCATGTTAGTGCATGGCACTTCAAATATTGCAGCAGTTTAGACTTCTGGGATAAGAATGCTCAGCCTGTTCTTGCATCATATGATCCCTGATGAGCATTCACTAAGAAGATACAGTGTGCTTTGAGCAGTACCTAAGACACAGCAATCATTGTGGAATAATAAGTGATTCTTTATTTTAGACTTCATTCTAAAGACTATGAAATAGAAACAATACTACACGGCTTTGCTTTTCCCATTTGCATGAAGGTAATACTGAGCCAACATACCAAGTACCCTGTCTGCAATGATGTCTGTTCAGTGAGCTGAGGAGATGATGTCATTTCTTGCTCTCCTTTTTTTATTGGATATTTTATTTACATTTCAGATGTTTTCCCCTTTCCCCATTCCCCACCCCAGAAACCCCTTATCCCGTCCTCCCTCCTGCTACTTCTATGAGATGTGCTTCCACCCATCCACCCACTTCCCCCTCCCCACCCTAGAATTCCCACACACTGGGGCATCCAGTCTTCACAGAACCACGGTCCTCCTCTCCTACCAGTGCCTGACAAGGCCATCCTCCCTTACATATACAGCTGGAGCCATGGGTCCCTCTAAGCATGTTCCCAGGCTGGCAGTTTAGACCCTGGGAGCTCTGGTTAGTTGGTATTGTTGCTCTTCCAATGGGGGCAGCAAGCCCCTTCAGTGCCTTCAGTTTTCTTTCTACCTCCTCCATTGGGGACCCCATGATCAGTTCAATGGTTAGTTGCAAGCATCTGCCTCTGGCAGAGCCTCTCAGGAGACAGATATATCAGGCTCTGGTCAACATGTACTTCTTGGCATCCACAACCATGCCTGCTTATGGTGACTGCCCATGGGATGGATACCCAGGTAGGACAGCCTCCAGATGGCCCCTCCTCCAGTCTCTGCTCCATACTTTGTCTCCTTTCTTGCTCCCATGAAATGATGTCATTTCTATCACTGAAATTTAAAAGTGGGAATGAGGTGATGGGGAGGTGTGTGTGTGTGTGTATATGTGTGTGTGTGTGTGTGTGTGTGTGTGTGTGTGTGTGTGATTCATACTCCTGGGGAAGACAGTCCTCAAGAAGGAAGCTCATATTCTACATCACTGAGTGTGCAGGACAAAAATCTCACTAACAACAAATGGAATTAGCTGTATAAAGTGTGATTTGAAGAGCTGATCCTGTAGTGAAGTTGGGGCTGGCTTTTAAACTTAATTATGCACATGCGTCTCTGGCGGAGTTTATTGAATCATATGGTGTAAACCATAAACAAACACTAAAAACCTGGCTGGGCTGACGGCTACAAGCTACAAAATGATCTTTAAAGATCAAATATTTATTCTAAAATCCCAGGAGCTAACCTCTCTGTATTAAAGGAAACAGCAAGTGATCCATTTTTCCTCAACAACAGCTTATGAATCTTCTCCCTGATTGGAATACTGCATCAACAAATTACTGTCCCCGTGCCATTCTGCACAGATGAACCTGTTTGGGTGACCCACCAAATGCATAATTGAAAGGATTAGTAAATTGTCTTGGCATTGAATTATCTCTGTACATCTTGATGTATATCAATCCCATGATGCAACCATCGTTCAGAGAATGATGGGCTCCCTAGTAGTTTTCTGGTTTCCTATGACAAGGCCTCATTAGGCCCTGGAGGATTGAAACTCTCAGCAGAGTGGCTTCTGAGGGTGGCTAATGGAAAGTGGAATTTAGACTTATCGTCCATTGCTTTCTACACAGTGTCATGATGAGCTGAAAACCCAGGCTTCCCTCTCATTTCCTGGGAAAAGAGACTCTCAGACATTCCCCATCCCAACTCAAAAGCCTGTTGTGTTGCTCATTTCCGTTCCACTTGAGAGTTTAAATGCAAGCTGAAACTACCATACTTTTTTGCAGTTCTGGGATGCTTCTTAAAAGGTGTTTTCTTCCTCTGTTGCCCCGTCCCTTTATCTTATGATTTCTTCCTTGATTTTTTTTTTCTTTTTTTCTTTTTTTGACAATTTACCAGCCAGCTCAAAGTTCATAACTTCTTATGACTAGTGGCTTTGTCTGTGTGATTTTTGTTCTCTCTCTCTCTCTCTCTCTCTCTCTCTCTCTCTCTCTATCTCTCCCCTCTTCTCTCCTCTCCCTCCTTCCCTCTTTTCCTCCCTCCCTCCATCTTTCTGCATTATATGCACATATAAATATAGTTGTTTCAAAGCCTACAGTAGAGAAGCCTCCCTCCTACAGGGAGCTCAGGCTATCTACAAATGGCCACCTGGTACCACTCATCTTTCTAAGACTTCACAAATCCATCCAAACCTCCAAGATAATAAATTTTATAGAGGTATGCACAAGTAAAGAGGCTGATTTCACATTAAATCAGCATCAGCAAGAATGAATGTATAAACAGATAGAAATATGGGGTTGTTTTTTTATTTTGTTTTTTTGTTTGTTTGTTTCTTTGTTTTTTGGTGGGAGGTAAGATTTAGATTTAGAACCGAGATTTCCAGGAAAATGTTTCAGAAGCTTTGAAGTATGTCAGAGATATAGTTGATGCCTATTGCTCACACATGGAGGGAAAGACTTGCATTCTTGTTATTCTTGTTATTATTGTAAAATGCATGTTTACTTCTGCATATTTTGACTTTGCCTTGGTAACTTCAATATGCTGTTTTACTTTCTACATGTATAATTCCAGTTGAGATCTCTGGGCCAGATATACCTGAAAAGCAAATTTCATCTGCTACTATTATTAAGTCTGTATTTCAAGTAATAAAAATTGTTACTTTAGAGAAAGAAGCAAGGCTGGATGCAGTTGGATTCACTGAACATGAGACACCTTGCCGTGGCTGTTTCTTCATGAGTGCTTTGATCTCTATCTACCATTCTCCAATAGCCACTAATCCTAAACCCAGGTCCTTCTAGTCTGTACTTCCCTGGCCACTGTAAAGAGGTGAGTGCATGTCTTCTGCTCTGATGATGCCTTCCTGCTGGCCCTGGGGTGGATCATCCCTTTTTGAGGGCCATCTACGGAGGCCTCTATCTTCATATCTATTTTTGTCACCTGTGAACTTCTGTTCCCACACAGAATTTCTTAGGGTCTAGTCACCTCAAAACTTAGGGATTCCATTCATTTCTGAAACTGTGGCAACAGTGACCAGAGAAAAAAAGCCCTGGGGTGCCGGGTGATGAGTGGCTTTGACAACGGCCTTCTCAATTTCAGTATCCTTGCATCAGGGAGCCTATATCAATTAGATGAGATTGAGTGACAGGAGGTATCAAATGACAAAGTTTCACAAATGTCCCCTCTGGGGGCTCTTCCCTCTGGAGACATTCAGAGAGGCTTCCAACCCCTAATGGAGGAAGAGATTTCATGTGTGCCCAGGAGACATCTATATACAAGGCAGAGACAATGTTCATGTGCACTGGAAAGTAGGGATGCTAAGGTGTCTGGTGTTGATGCAGGGGCCCTGCCCAAGAACATGTGTGTCCTGTGGATGCTCGCAAGTTTTTTGAAAACAAGTCTTTAGACCTTGAATTACTGCTGCTTATCTCTAGTTTTCAAAATGTTTAAAGGAATTACTTCAGGCTCAGAATACAACATTATTCCTTTTCCAATTCCTGAGCACCCAAGTTGTGGCTGCCCAGGCTGCCCATTCCTTGACAACTCTCATCCTGTCCCAGCATCCACTTAGATGACAATATGTTGTGATACTTTCTTATAGAAGTGACACAGTTAACTTACATATTGCCACATCCCATTTATGGTTGACATCATTTGTGCCCATAGATTGTTAAGCCACCTGATGATGGACTGGAGACCCAAGTCTGAATATACATGCTGGTCTGTCTATAAACTGAGTCTCTATACTGCCCAAATATCTCAAGATCATGTCTATCACTCTGTACTGAGATTGACAGACACAAAAAATTGGGCATAATTCTAATAAAACTACACTTACCATTAGCTCTCCTGCTCTCAAAGCAGGTTCAAGAGCAGGGAGAATTGTATAGTAATTGTCTTGGTCACTTGAGCAAGAGGACTCCCTGACTTTCTGTTATTTTGTACTCTGGTATGATACCTCACAATCCTTTTGGATGCTGTTGTTTCCTTTTGGATTTTTGTCTCAATGAAGCCAAGTTCACAGAATCTCTGCTCTGTTCAAGGCTAGAGAATGTTGAGTTGATAGGAGACAGGCTGATGATTTCAAGATGGTGACCAGCCTGCTTCTCCTTCATCTTTCTCTGAGACACATGAGTACAAGAAATAAGCTTTGGATTTCTTTCTTTCACACTGACAGTATACCAGAATGTGCAAAAGGTTTTCTTTTTTTCCTTTTACACTGAAACTAATAGAAGAGAAAATAGGGAAAAGCCTTGATCACATGGGCACAGGGGAAAAGTTCCTGAACAGAACACCAATGGCTTATGCTCTAAGATCAAGAATTGACAAATGGGATCTCATAAAACTGCAAAGCTTCTGTAAAGCAAAGGATACTGTCAATAGGACAAAGCAGGAACCAACAGATTGGGAAAAGATCTTCACCAACCTTACATCTGATAGAGGGCAAAAGGTTTTCATTTACCCAAAAAAAGTCTTATCTGACTCCATCCTTGGAAATAGCCAAGATGTAGGGTGAAGTCGTACCCAGGATTCTACTCACTCAGAGACAAGTAGTCACTATTGTATTCATGACACACTCAGGAAACTTTTCCAACATCTGGCTCCAATCCTCTAACTTTCCCCTGGTTCCCCACCCAATCCCATCTTGGTGTTAAGACAGTCATCTCAAACATGTCTGTTGGTTTAAGGTAAATGAACCATTTTGAAGAAATGTTTGTTTGCCAGCTTAGTATTCATGAGCATGTGAGCACCCACACATATTTTTGAAGCCATTTCTTTGCAAGTTTTCTTACCTTCTTCCTTGCCATTTTTTTTTTTTTTTGTTAATCAAAGCCATCAAGAGTCTGACTTTGAGTGTTCTCTGGGCCCCTGGCCCACTGTCTGGCTGAGGTGCTAAAAGAATGAAGAAATGTTCCTATAACAGGCCACAGATGGATGCAGTGCTCCATCGGGCAGGGTAGGCAACCCGCAAATTGGAATGCAAGCCAATGAATAAATACACATTGATTATGTTCATTTAACTACCAGTGTAACTGCCTATGGGGAGGATGGACTTGTGGAAAAAAAATTGATGAGCTGGTTAATGTGGCTTATTGGCGAGACAGTTTTAACGTCATGCAGCTTTAAGAGTCCTGTTTAAAAAAAATTAATGTAGAGATTGCATTTTAATGGGTCTGAGTCCATAGGCAACGAGTTGCAAATATGTGTCCCTAGGGGCAGTTCCTGCATTAGCTTTTTGCTGAGATCTTCTGAGGTGGGAGAGGGTAACATAACATCATATTGAACACTTGTTAAGTGCCAACGTGGCTTTCTGTGCTGTACAGGGAATGCATTCAGTAGGTTGTAGGGTCTGCAGTGTGTGGCTCCCACCTACTGAGCAAGTATCAGTGATGGAATGCCATGGGGCCAGGAATCTGAGACAGGGCTGAAATAAAGATTGATACATAACATGGTCCTTGAGCTGGTACTTTATAGTGAAGCTCATGAGAAGGAGCAAATCAAACTGTAGGAGATTTAAATGATATTTCATAGAAAAACAAAGAGAGAAGAGGAGGGGAAATGAAGACGGAGAAAGGAAAAGAAGACAGGAAGAAGAGAAGGAAAGGGAAAAGAAGGGGAAGAGAGAAAAGGGAAGGACAACGGAGGACATATCTCCTAATCTTCTCCCCCCAATACACCTTTTCTTCTTCGATATTCATGTTCCTCCTTAGAGGAATAATCTTAGTCAAGCATGCTCACAGATCGAACATATGTCCTTAGATACCATGGTTCTGTCTTCCTATCCCATAAAAAGCTGCTGAGCATCTCTCCCTATGTTAGGAAGTCCTGAGAGCTCTCCTACTGTCCCTGTCTCTGCACTATGCCTGTAACATTCTGGTTATATGATTCTTTCTAATTCTCAGTTACATGGGAGGTCATATATGCCCCTGTGTGTGGAGATACCTCTGCTGGGTCTTTGAGCTCCTCAATGTGCAGCTGAAGAGCAAATTATTTCATCCATATCCTTTTTCAGAATCCCCAATTATCAGAGGAAGAAGTGAGCAAAACTTACTATCAATCACACAACCTAGGCAAGAAAATGCAGCCTGCTCTTCTGCACTACCATCCGCCCCTGTGAGCTGAACAGGTGAGTTAGAATCAGAGCTCAAGACACTTGAGATCACCAACAGAAGAGCCACCTTGATTCCCAAAACAAAGAAACTATCGTTTGCCTTTTTGCCTCCAATTTTCCCTTGCCTGGAGGACTTCTTAAACCCTGAGTTTCTTTGCACTTGACTTAAATGCAACCCTTTCCCATTCTATGGAGCTTTTAACTTTTCAAAGCATTTTCATACCTTTAATCTTATCTGATCCTAACAATATCCCTGTGAGGTAGGTAGAGCAGATGTTGATAAGCTCATTTGATTAATGAGCAAAAAAGACCCAACAAGATGAGTGTCTTGCTCTATGTCCCTTGAGAAGAAATCCTTGTCATCTTGACTCTCTGGTCAGGGATATTTTCATCATTCTGGGGACCTAAGAGACTAAGTCATCTTCTTTTTAAGCTCTCCGTGTCCTGACTTAATCCATCAGGAGAAGTAAGGAGAGGGGTAATATGGAAATGGAGGTGGGGTGAAGATGCAGTGAGGAAGGAGGTCCAGAAGGGGAAATGTTTATAGAACTAACATATCGATGACTGCTCATTAGCGGGAAGAGGTCAGGGCACCTGCCGATAATGATGTCTGCATTATGGTACTTAATGGAAATGGTGCAGGGACTGCCCCTTCAAAAGCTAATCTGCCCGAGAGACACCCAGGCCCAGCACAGCAAGAATGTGATCCCTGCTGGGGCCAGCTCCTGGAACTGAATCCAAAGCCATTAGTATCTGAAGGCTGGACTGTATATGCAGTGGGTCCTGCTGATTCAGACAGTGAAGAGACTTTAGCTATTAGTGGGACCGGGGAAAGTACTGAAGAAGCAGCTATGAGACTAGAGACTTAGCCAATGTGCCTGTACAGAAAGGCTAAGGATGAGAACATAGATATCCTCTTTGCTCCAGTTGCATGGGGATATGGGGCTGATCACTCTGCCAGGTCTCAAAAGCATTTTGTTTTTCTCCACAGTCTACCATAAGCATAGCCAGGTGCAGATCTTACTCAGGATGCCATGAAATTCTGTTTGCAGATCCCCCAACTAGCTTTCCCCTAAGTTTAAGATGAATGTGTGAACTGCCAGGCTGTGTAGTACTGGTAGCAACATCGCTGGTAACTATGACTGGACCTAGACATGAAGACTCCTGTGGTACCCTTAGAGTACAATGTTACATCTTATTAGTAAAATGGGAATTTGGGCACTTAGGGAAATATCTTCACTAGCCATCTGTATAACCATGCATACTTTAGACAACAGATGTTAATAGCTGGTAATTTGATAGTAGTAAGATCTTGACTTATCCCTGGAGAAACTCAAGTTGAAATCTAAAACCTATTGTGAGGTATTAAAAGGACGAGATCTTTAGGAGGTGGTTAAGTTAGATAAAGTCAGTAAGGCTGGGTTCTTATGTTTGAGTACTAATGGCTTTATTAGAAGGAGGCAAGGCACCAAACCATCGTGCATGTGTTTCTTCACTTCTTGTCATAACATACAATGTCTAAATATTCTACCAAAGAGGCCTTCACCAGATGTGGCCTTATGACTTTGAACTACAAATGTGAATCACAATAAGCCCATATATAAAGAGATTACAGCTTACACAGAATGCCAGAATCAAAGTGTATGTATCTGCAGAACGTTGTTCTACTAGAATACATATACAGAGGTTTGCCTAGAGCTGAAGGATTTCTGGTTCTATAGAATCTGTTTCTGGGAATCTAACTAAAGGTCAGACTCTAATTGGAACTTGAATATAGGAGGATTTAAGCCATGTTGATGAAAGAAGGGATTCTCTAACTGTTACTTACCAGGGTTATGGAATTCTTAGATATAGTTACACTTGTACATGAAAGGTGAGGCTATCTCAGGAGGAAAATAATATGAGTCAACTCTGAGAACAAATCAAATGGAGCAATGAGGAGGAAAGAGCCAACACAGCCAGTCACAGGAACACTAAGAGTGGGATGAGGGAGGGGTTGGTAGCCAGGACAAAGTTTCAGTAAGTGCTTAAAGGTTGGGGCATGCTATGCAGGGTGCATGTGTATGAGAGATTTACAGTGATGGTCAATCTTGTGGCTTCAAGTAGCATAACTAATGAGTCAACAAAGACTGAGTGTATGGTGGTACAGCCTCCTTCCCAGCATTCAGAGGGACAGGAAAGAGGTGTGTAAGTTTGAGACAGTCTGGGCCACATAGAAACCTCTCTATCAGCCTGGTCTAACAAGCAAGCAGCCCTATATCATAAAAGTTCTATAACCTCCAGAGTCAGCTGGAGATTGAGACTGAGTATTCAAACTTAGGAGCCTGTCTGGGAACGTCAATGAGTCTCAAAAAATAAGGAAATAAAACAGAATAAAAGAGAAATGGTCCTAGTGAAATTTCACTCATGCTGTAAGAATTTTTTATATCAAAATATATTTAAAGCTTTAGTTGATTGATATAGAACTACTTCCTTAGGTAAGTATACCATCACAAAACAAATTAAGTCACATGTATGAAATAAACTTGAAGGAGGATCTTGAAGAATTGTACAGTATAAGCTTTGAATCTCGCTGGCCAGTGAAGCTTCTGAGCTGTGGGCTTGTCTTCTAATTTGACAACTAATGTGCAATGTAACAGCTTCTCTCTCTCTCTCTCTCTCTCTCTCTCTCTCTCTCTCTCTCTCTCTCTCTCTCACCCTCCAGCCCCATTATGTTGCTGATACATAGTGACCCTGGCTGGTTTGAAGGAACTCACTATGTAGGTTTACTGGTTTTAGTCTTAAAAGAGATCTGTCTGACTCAGCCTTCTGAGTGCTAAGGGTCAGTGGTTTGTGCCACCAGTATGGACATGCAAATGGCTGTCTTTGTGTCAGCTCCTTTACTTGTACAAAACTGGAATTGTTCAGAAGACAAATTGAAAACTCTGTCCCAGGCTAAGGTCTTATTGTCTGAGTTTTGACTTGTATTAAGTGTGTATCTGTGTATATGCATTTTAAGTGTAATGGGATCTATGTCTTCTTTCTTATGGAAGAGAGGACTCTGCCTCAAAATGTAAGTCACTTCTGGATGCAGATGGTGACTCAGTAGCATCATCCAGACACCCAAGACCTACTAACACAGCTGGCTGCTTCTGAAGTACACATGGTAAAGAAAAAGATCCCAAACTTCTATGTAACTGAGACAGCAGGGATGTCTTTTCCCTTAGGTTTCTCCATCAATGAATCACTTACACCCCCTCCAGTTGCAGCCCAGCCCCAGCCCCAGCCCCAGCCCCAGCCCCACCCCAGCCCCACCCAGCCCAGCCCCAGCCCCAGGCCCAGCCCAGGCCCCAGCCCCACCCCAGGCCAGGCCCAGCCCCAGGACCCACCCCCACCCCCAGCCCCAGGCCCAGAGCTCTCTCCTACATTTCATAGAGATAGACACTGAGGTTCCAGGACAAGAGAGAAGCATTAACTGCTCTAATTTTCTGACTTATTAAAACAGAAAGAAAAAAAAAGGCAAACCAACTTTGACTAAAATTCAATCATAATTTCAATATGTGGTGGCTAGTCTTGGTTGTCAACTTGACTACATCTGGAATTAACTTCCCCCACCCTACCCCCACACCCCAAAATGAGAGGCACACCAGTAAGAGACTTTTGCTTAATTTGAAGTGAGAAGATCCATATCTAATCTGGAGTCCAAGGAGACATACCAGATCTTTTGAGGTGGGAAGATTACCCTCTAATTTGGGCCACACCTTCTGTTGGAAACCTATTAAGGATATGGAAGAAAGTAGATTTCTCTCTTTGCCTGCTTGCTCTCATCTTGCTAGCAAGTTAATTCCTTCATTGCCATTAACGTCCCCTTGTAGGGGATTCCAACTGATACTAAAGCCTAGGTGAGACATTCAACATTGTGGACTGAAGAACTACCAATTTCTTGGACCTTCCAATAGGCAACCGTTGTTGGCTTAGCTGGATTATAGCCTGCAAGTCATTCTAATAACCTCCCCCTCTCTCCATATATATATACATAATTCTATATAATATTATAGAATTAACCTCATAGAATGCATCCAAATGACACACCAACAACAAACACACACACACACACAACTCATATATATATGGAGAAAGAGAGATTCATCCTGTAAGCTTTGTTACTCTAATGTACAAAGGGCTAATGCTTTGAGTATATACAGATGCACAGGTGTGACAACTTTTTATAAAAGTGAGAGCAGATAAAAGACCCTTCTCTCCATTAAAGTCCTATTCTCTCCATGCCCTCTCTTGCCAACTGATCTTACTTGTGATAAAGGATTCAATGAAAAATGGTCATAAAGTGCCTGGCATAACATAGAGAGGTAGGCACTCAATAAACAGTAGCTATTATCTTGATGATGATGTATAGACATGTCTGAAGTTCAGTGAGACCTTGTGAATCCCTCAGATCACTCTGGGGAGTGCACTGTAGACTACTGGAGACTCCCCCTTCCAGGTGCAGCTCCCTCCTTTAGTAGCCACCCCTTTCTCATTTGCCCTATTGACACCATTAAGTATCCTTAATCTTTATCTCCTGAGTAGGAGTTTCCAGCTTGCTTGGCTGGTGAGCCAGCCCCTCAAAGGAGGTCAGTTCCAGGCTTTCGAAAAAATACTGAAGTTTCCTCTGTTCTTGACATTTATTTACTGCAGATTATTTATTGTGGAAATATGAGATGGATGGTTATGGAGGGAGAGAACAAACAAACTTACCTTCCTCACTTCCCTTAACGTGTCTGAGTTCCTATGTGCACGCGCTGAAATGTCTATAATTTACTCTTCAGGTTTACAATGTTTATAGCTTTTATGTCATTTGAAGGTTATTTATAACAATTATATAAGGAAGCAAAGTGCCATAAACGGAAGTAATTTACTGTAAAATATCTGAAATGCTAAAAAATCAAATGGTGCATTACTGTAGTACTAGGGCTGTTCTTGGGAAAAATGAAAGGGGGGCTCTAAAATATAGCCTATACACATCAGCCAGTCTGTTACATCATCTTGCAGAGATTTATAAACTCAAGAGCACCTGGCAAGTATTAATTTAATTGTGTTGAAGGAGAGGTTGGTACTGAAAAACACAATTTTTGTCACACCATTCATGGACGTATATGGATGATGCTGAAGGAAACCAAACACAGAACATGAATTGGACCACAACCTTCTGCTCTTGCCTGTGCATCCTGAGGCCAGGGCAGCACATTGTTTACAAAAGGGAAATGGGACAAAGCCTGTCTAATTATAATTTTTTCTACATCCAGAAAGCCAAATGTACCAGTTACTTCTCTGTTGACTTTTTTGTTGTGATAAATACCTTGATTAAAGGCAATTTAAGGGTAGAAGTGTTTGTTTTAGCTTACAGTTCCACGGGGAGGAAATCCACATGGGTGGGAAAGGCATGGTAGCAGTCAGGAAAAACATGGTGACCAGAGTAGTAGTTTGGCTGATCACGTTTCATCCACATACAGAAAGCTGAGACAGAGAGAACAGGTGATAGAACAGGTCATAAAATCTCATAGTCTGACCCCAGTGATATGTATGTTCCAGCAAGGCTCTACCTCCTAAATGTTCCATAACTTCTACAAACAGCACCATCAAATGGGAAGCAAGTGTCTAGATACATATGCCCACAGAGGAAATTTCCCACTCAACCATAACAACATCTTGAGGCCACAGGGTAAGGAAGACCCTCCCAGTCTTCAGAAAGGTCTTTCTTACAATCACTTTGTTTCATCCATCTCCCTATTCATTAATTCAGTGACTGTTGAATACTTAAACATGTATAAGAGATGGAGTATTGCACCAGCACAATTATAGTGCAGAACTTGTAGGAGGAGCCAACCAATGAGGCCCACATGAGAGGGTACCCATGCCTGACAGTACTTGGATGACTAGGAACCAGAGTCTGGATGTCCCAGAGACCTAGGGTGGAACAAAACATGACTGGCTAACAAACAGACAAAGAAACAAAATGATTCCTAATAATATTCTGCCATATTCATAGATCAGTGTCACCATCAGAAAGGCAGATGATGGAAGTGGATGCATAGACTCACAGTCAAACATTAGGCAGTCAAAGAGTCTAAATTAGAGGTTTACATTGGGTCCCCTCCCCACTGAAGCTCCAGCTACCCCCCAAAACAGGGGAAGGAGGAAATGTGGAAGCCAGAAGTGTGAATTGGAAGAGTACCACTGTAAGAGCAAGGCCCTTGGGATCGACTAAGCAGGTCTCATAGGGGCCCACAGAGACTTAAGTGACAGTAGCAGAGCCTGTATGAGTCTGTGCTATCATCTGCATATATGTATGGTTGTTAGCTTGGTGTTTTTTGTGGGACTCCTGACTTTTGTCTCTTTTGCTTGCTCTTGGGACCCCTTTTTCCTACAGGATTGCCTCGCCTAGTCTTGATGTAAGAGTTCGTTCTTAGTGTTGCTATATCATGTTGTACTATGTTCAGTTGATGTCCCTGAGAGACCTGTTCTTTTCTGGGGGAAGATGGGGTAGGCAGAGGAGTAGATCTTGGTGAGGGAGGAGGATGAAGGGTGACAGGGAGAGGAAACTGTGGTCATTTTTAAGATGATATGTATTATAGAGCAAGAAAGCAGTAGTTCTCCTGGGACTCTAAATTGCAAAGTGTTAATACTAAGAATTATAGATATGAATTTTCTATAAATCCAAAGGATTCCAGGCTGCACATAAGATGGGCTTGTTTGGTATCCCACCCAAATGGCTCACAATTTGAAGAGAGAACACAGGTTTCTTTTGAATCTGATAGGAGGTCCTTCTCTCTGAGCATGTGACCAAGGCTCAGAGTGGGTGAGCAAGGACCAATTCACAGCTATCTGCCATGTCATAGGTTTCTGCTAGAAGAGGAAAACAGAGTTATTGCAAGGTCTAAGCATGCAAATCTCTGCTGAAAGTAAAAGCTGCCTTGTAATTCATCAAACAAAAATAGCTGCATGCGACTAACAGATTTCAGGTCAACACCTCCATGGAAACCAGACCATGTAGATTCTAGGAATCTGTTCGAACAACAGACTTCTCTCTGAAGTTGTACAGAGGTATAGATGCAGCGGTATAGATGTACAAAGGTATAGATGAGCCTTTTTAGCTCAAACAAAAAGACAATAAATAAGGTCAGGATTCAGGTTATTTTGACATCTGCCTACTAGTTAGGATTCAGTGAATCATGAAGAAGAAAGACAGGACATCTGTCCACACATCTCTCCCTTCATCTAGTGCCATGGTCTCTTCCAAATCTTCCATCATCATCCAAGTCCTCTATCATCATCCAAATTCTCCATGCATTCCCTGAGAGCCACTCTATCACTTTTCTATAGTACCTCTTGCTCATGTGTTTTAAATATTCTTTGTTGTAAATAAACCTTATTTGACATAAAATATGTATCCAAGTGAAAATACATGATGAATAAGTCATTGATGGATTATAAAAAAAACTCACATGGCTCTCTGTTCCTCCCTGTTCCAGAGACAGATGAATTATCTCATGCAGTGCCAGCCTCATCCCACAGAAGCAATGGTGAAGTTTGGAGTGAATGGATTGGCCTTATTGGGTGCCTGGTTACCAGAGCTGCCTCTTCTGCATCCGGAAAGTGGAGATTGTTACCATCAGTGATTTCAACAATAGTCTACATGTTTCAGAATAATTCTACCCATGGCAAGTTCAACAGCATAGTCAAAGCTGAGAATGGGAAGCTTGCCGTCAGCTGGAAGCCCATCACCATCTTCCAGGAGCAAGATACCCTAAAATCAAATGGGGTGATGTTGGTACTGAGTATGCCATGGAGTCTACTGGCATCTTCACCACCATGGAGAAGACTGGGGCTCACTTGAAGGGTGGGGCCAAAAGGGAGATAATCTCCTCATCTGCTTATGCCCACACACTTGTGATGAGTGTGAACCATGAGAAATATGACAGCACCAACTGGGAAAAACTGAACACCCTTAGTATTCCTTAATATTGTCAACACATTATATTTTTTTTCATTGTAAGGAGCATATATTGGTATCCTCTTGTGTTTATGATTGCTCTTTTAGAAGTTAAAAGTTTTAGACATAATTTGCATAAATTCAATGTCTTTTTGTTGTTGTTTTTTTTTGAGACAGGGTTTCTTTGTGTAGTCCTGGCTGTCCTAGAACTCACGCTGTAGACCAGGCTGGCCTCGAACTCAGAAATCCACCTGCCTCTGCCTCTGCCTCCCAAGTGCTGGGATTAAAGGTGTGAGCCACCACTGCCCAGAACAATGTCTATTTTATATACAGTTTGATTATATATAGCCAGCCAAGATAAAGAACATCTCAGCATATCAGAAATGTTTTGGATTTTCTTTCCTTTGCAGCTAGGATGGTCACTGGTCTGATTCTCATCACTATGGGTCAGGTTTACTCATTCAGAATTTCATAAAACTTCAATCATACTACACATATCTTAGGGCTTGCGGGTAGAACTCAGTGTGCTATTTTTGAGAGTCTTCTATATTTTTCATATATATATATATATATATATATATATATATAATATGTGTGTGTGTGTGTGTGTGTGTGTGTGTGTGTGTGTCTATTGTGTGTGTCTGTGTATGTATGTGTGTGTATGTGTGTGTGTGTGTGTAGTTGACTCCTTTGAAGAAAATAAACTGTGTATTATCCGTATATCATCACATTTGTCCATGGTCTTGAAAAATGTTTGCGTTGATTCTCATTTGAAGCTAATATGAATTAAACTAGTATAAGCATTTGTGTTAAGGTATCTCCATATCTCCCTCCCAGCTCTCCCTCAACCCTGTGCATGTTGTGTGTGTGTGTGTCCCAGTGTGTGCAAGTGACACATGTGGATGAGTATGTTGAAAACAGAGAACAAACTTAACATGATGCTTGGACATAATCAACCTTGCTTTTTGGAGACAATGTCCCTCTCCAGCCTGGAACTTCCCATGGAGTTTAGACTGGCTGGGTAACAAGCGCCATGTATTTGCCAAATATGTATCATCAAGACCAGCTACTTTTATATTTTTTAACATTAATCTGAGAATTAATTCAATGTCTTTAAGTTTCTAAGGGAAGCACTTTATTGACTGACCAATCTGTCTACCCAAGTATGATTTGATTTAACATATTGTTTTCTTTATCCTACACACATACATGAAAGTGGAATAAATGGGTTATAGGACACCTATATGTGTACCTTTGTTAAGACTGAAAACTGTTTTCCAAAGCATTTGTATTACTTAATATTTCTCAACATTGTTGGGAATTTTAATTATTCCTCACTTTTCTCAATTCTTATTACTGTAATCGTTAACATTTTAGTGACTATGAAGACATAGTCCTTGTGTTTTTGCTTTGTGTTTTTATCTTAAGTTTACTTTTGTGGATTTATATGTGAGAACTATATATCATGTCCCCCCTCCAACTTTTCATGTGTTCCCCCTACTCTCTATCAAATTCACAGATTTCTTTTAATTATTACTGTAGGAGGAGCTAAGGTGGGAGGAGTTAGGAGAGGACAGAAGAAGAAGTCGATGGAGGAACAGGAGATTGAAGGACAATGGAGGAGAAGCACATGGCCTGGAAAAACCGCAAGTTATAAGGGATCTCATAGCTGGGGAATAGAGTAGTGTAATGGTAAATCTGTCCAATCTAGACATGCAGCTTATATCCATAATTATTGAGTTGTGTTCTCCTTGACTGGTCTTATTTGGGTCGGAGATTTACTGCAACGTATTACCATAACACACAAAGACACACATATGTGTATAGGTAAGCCTGCTGAGTCCATTGAGAGTTGTTCATATGTATATATGTTTAGGACCAATGGATAGGGACTGGAGAATCTATCAGGGAGCTTGTCACTTGGGAAGACTAATTATTCTCTCTCTCTCTTTCTCTCTCTCTGTCTCTTTCTCTCTCTCTATCTCAACAGTCATTAACTGTCAATAACACTTCATAAGGAGATGAGATATTGTGAGATTTCCCTCATCTACATGGCATGTCAATCGGTATTGTCATCATTCAGGTCTTGTTTAAATGACCACAGGTGCAGTTCCTCTGTTAAATATAGAAAATTCAACCTTACAGAAGACATCCTTGTTCTCTTAGAAATTTGCCATTTTCCCCCAAACTTTGTGTGTGAGAATTGTGTCACAGATGTATCAACTGACGCTGGAAACTACACAGACTTATTCTTTGCATTTTGAACAGTTTTAGTCTGCTGCACAGAGAAGCTTTTTTGTTTTTTATTTTATTTAATTTTATTGTTTTATGTAAGACAAGTACTACACTTATCTGTGGGTCTAAGGATAAATATTTTGAAAAAAGTTAGAAATTGGAAAGTGTTGATTATAAGTTTTTCTCTGAAATCCATGAGCTCACTAGCTGTGGGCAATTGGTTGAATTTGTAGTGCAAGGCATGGATTCCCTATTGAACTGGTCTTAAATCCAAATTAAATGGTTTTTGATTACTCCCAAGACATAAGTGCCACTGCTGCACCCTTGGGAATATCTTGCTACGCTGGTCATTGTGGTTTGCGGGCCTTGCAGATGAGTAGAAGTATTGAGCACTTTTCTTTCTTGGAAACTTGCATGGCATTTTTCTGAGACTATGAGATCTAGTCTGCAAGGAGAATGCTTAGTTTCTCCTCCAAGTCCTGTTTCTGAAGTGTGTGGTATCTTCAGCAATTCATAAAAGTTTGATCATGCTACACAGATCTTGAGGCTTGCTGGAGGAACTCAGTGTGCTGTTTTTGAGAGTCTCCTAGGTTCTTATATGTATGTGTAGATGACTCCTTTGCAATGAAAAAAGAAGCCTGTGTATGATCCATATATCACCACATTTGTTCCTTGGTCCTAAAAAATATTTGGATCATTTTTCATTTGAAGATAATATGAATAAAACTAGTGTAAGCCTTTGTGTTTAGATACCCCCCACCTTGTGTGTGTGGGTGAAAGAGTAGAAGGGTCTTTCTTTCAGGTTCTGAGTGTCATCCTAGTTACCCCCTCTTCCATTCTCATTTTCCCCTTCCTATACTCTGTGTTTTCTTACCCCCCTCTCTAGAGCTCCCCTGACAATGGTCGTATTTTGGTTTCCCATTTTCTGTGGTTACTTCAGGTTATATGTTAACATCTAAAGATTCAGAGCTAGGACCAACCAAATCAGAGAGAACATGCAAGGTTAGTCATCCTTGGTGTGGGTTACTTCACTCAGTATAATATTTTCTAGTTCCACCCATTTGCAAACTTACATGATTCTGTTTCATTTTTTTCTCAATGATAGTTTGTTAAATATCTTTCCAATACACTCATTGCCTACTTAGATATGTTGTCTTGGTAGGTGCCTGTTGTATCTCTTCCTGGTTTTTGAACTTTGGGCTGTCGATCATTTCACGTGCAGAATATTAGGGATTATTTATGTATTGTAAATTCTTTGTTGACTTGCTATTGCAGACACTTTCTAAAGGCCTTCTTTCAACAGACAAAATCCACGGAAACTGAGTTCATGCTGAGTCACTTCCAGAGAAGTTAATGTTTGAAATCAATTCTGTTTTTTAGTGGTAGAATTGAACAGTAGGATTTATTGAGCAATGACAAAGGGGGGAGAAGAAGAAGAAACAGAACTGGCCAGAGCAATATATTTCAGATTGAGAAACAAAGCAAAGCAAAACAGCTGATCTGTTGCTCTGGAAGACAAAGTTCTTGGGGGGGTTGTCCCAGCAGCATGAACCACATACCCAAATGAGACACAATGACTGATAACAGGAAGGCTGTTGTTGAGTGTGGGTTGGAGATGAATTGGTACAGATACTGATACAAAGTAAAACCTGCATTGGTTTTGAAGTGGTAAATTGTATCTGTGACAAACCCAGTATAAAGTTAAAATTTAAAAATTCAGAAGCCTGGGACTTAGTTGCATCCTCCTCATTTTGAAAAGGACAACTTTTAAATCAGAATAAAACGAGTCACACAATATCACAAAATCACATCTATATTTGGAAGACTATTGTAGTTTGCTCTGGGTCTGATTTAAAAAAAAAAAAAAAGTGTGTGCTTAGCATCCTGGTGGACTCCCTTTTGCGTGTAAATGGGCTTAGTATAGAGAACCTTGCCAGTGATGATGAACTTTTGGGGGTTGGGCAAAGTGATGGGAGGTTTACACATCAGGAGTCTTTACCCATCAGTTAGTTTCAAATCTAAGCACATTACTCCCTTTCAGAAGTTGAAATATATATTAGCTTTCTGCTTCCGCATGTTCTCAAAGACCAGCGCTAGATGTGGGAGTTGTAGGTACTTCAGCAGGAATAAGAGCTCAATAAACATTTGCCCATTGATGGATGGACTGAGTTGAGAATAGCAGTGGAGTAAAAACCTGCACTAAGCTAAGCTTCAACCATTCCCCAGAGCTGGGAGTGTAGGAGACACTGTTCTGTAATGTGCAGGAGACAAGGATCTGCTGAGGCAGGTCATTTTTCAAGGGGCATCAATGTCACAGGTCAGCACTCAATGGATATATCTGGTAATGCTAGAAGGATTGCAAGATGAGCAAATACTCTTCTAAAGAATAAGCAACAAAAACAGATACTTGTATACTGTCTCATTTATTATCATCATAGTAAGTGTTGCTTATAGAGCAAATACTGATCTAGGCAGAGTTCTAAGATGATTTACAATTAGCAAGATGAATTCATAAATACTCATTCTATAAGTACCCTGTGTTTTACACAGGATAAATAATAACACATAATGGATAAATGGAGGAAATAAGTCATTTATATAGTGTGTGGATGTGTGAAATGTGAAGACAAATAAGGCTATGTCTCAGTATGAAGAGGCTTTTATTTTCTCAGTTTATTCCATTTGATACTCTGTTGACCTGAAGAATGTGTAAATTGCATTGTCATTTCCAAGAGCAAAATAGAAACTGAGGCTCATAATGTTTTAGAACAAGTTTCTGTAAAGATTAGAGTCATCTCAGGTTTCTAACCTCCAAACAGCCTCCCTCTCAGATTTGTGTATTAGTATTGTTGCCATTTGGCTGTTTCAATCCTTGCTTTATTGGTGCACATCCTTTCCATATTAGTGGCCAGTGGCGTAGAGTTTCACACAGGAAAGAGAGGTGTGATTGGGTATCTGCTATGTCAAAGAAAAGGAAGATGTTTCTAAGTAAGAGGGGCCAGCTGTTGTGCCCATTATATGATGGATTAGCACTGCTGGTCATCTCTCTGAAATTCATTTTTCAAATATCCAAAGGACAAATGATTTGTTTCCCAAACTGAAGGGAGAAACATTGGGGAGGAGCCAACCCAACTCTGTGTTGGCTTGTTGGAGGGCACAAGAGAGGAGGATGCTGTATTTCTGTTATGGAAAAGAGTCCTTCACTGAAGGGGAGGGGGCTTTCTTTTCCATCAGGTGATATCCTGTCCCCAGTCCAGTTCCTTAGGGCTCCCCAAGGTGCTGCATGCTTTTATCTCACACTTTAGCAAACACCTTCATTTCCTCCCCCACACTTTCTCAGAGCCTTGCATCATTTGGTCATACTGTGCTAACATGTGACCCTCTAAGGTCCATAGATTAAAGATGTGGTTCCTAGTGTGGCCATACTCAGATGCAGTAGATGCTCTAGGAGCTGGGTTATAATAAGGTCCTTAAGTGCATGACCTCAAAGAACTTATTAGACTTCAGTCCTCTCTGCTTCTTCTTTTGCTTCACTGCTGTAAAGTGAGCAATAGTTGTTGGCCAACACTCCTAATCGAGGCCCAAAGCAATAGGTCCACTCAGGCTTCAAGTGAAACCTCCAAAAACTGTGAGCCAATGCCAGCCTTTTGTGTTCTACTTTCTTTTCCTTTAATTTTTTTTCAAAATTTCTCTGCTTTTGATTTTCTGAGACAGGGTTCACTCTGTAACCCAGGCTACCCCACAAATCACTATTTAGTCCAAACTGGCCTTTAACTCACAGTAATATTGCTGCCTCAGCCTCCCCAGTCCTGAGATTACAGATATGAGCCACCATCAACTATTGGTTCTTTTTTTCCTTAAGTTTTTCCTTATGGTACTTTTGTCTAGTGATATAAAACTAATACAGAAGCAAACCAATCAGGTAGCTAGCACCAAGACATTGCGGAGCAGGGCCTACCGTGGTGCAAGAGAGCCTGCATGGCATTGAAGAGCCCAGCAGTAGAGTTAACATCTCAACCTCATTACAATCTGTGACTTTGGCAAAACATTCCTGTTCCATCTCCACTAATATGAGGCTAACAGTTTCTAAGTGTTAGTGTACTCAAGCATTTATAAATGCTAAGGCTCTTGGGCAACGAAAGGATAATGGCAGGCATTGCATAAGATAGCATTTGCAGAGATGATCTTAAGTAGATGACTCAGCATCCTGCATGTCAAGGGCACCTGGGACCAGGGACACATTGAAGAAAATGAGCGGGCTGTGGAGCAGCCTCTTGAGAAAGCAGTATGCCCAGTAGCAACTTGCATTCATAAAGATAGTACCTGGTGGTCCACTAAGAACTTCAGCTCCCTGTTCAGGAAGACAACTCATGGCTGAAAAGCAAATCCCCTCCACCACAGAAGTGAAACTACTGATGGCTTATCTTCTAGATGTTTTCAGAAAGAAAAGAAGGCAGAGCCATCCACTGATTACACGAGCAGAGAATGAAAGCTGAAGGACTCCATTGAAACTCTGCCTCACTGAAGGATGCTAGCCAGCGATCACAGTTTATCTCTGTCACATAGAACATGTTATGGGATCTTTGCAGGCACTTGATACTGCGTATATAAGCTTTGTTCTCCATGTGTATAATGGGCTATCAAATTAACCTTATAAAATTAAATGGGGATATATATACATGTGTATATATATATATATATATATATATATATGTTTAAATATATATATTAAATAATATATAAATATATTACTAAATATAAGTGTGTGTATATACATGTATGAATAGTTCTCTTGCAAAGGTCTACCACTCTTGTTTTAGCCAGAAAGGGGAGGAAAAGAAAGAAAGCAGGAAGCAAGATTCCTACTTTAGGGCCCCAGTGCCTTGCTTCTAGGCCACCAAGTCCTGCTATGAGGAAATTTACATTTGTCTCCAGTGAAAGAATTACTAGAAGTTCCTTCTTCTGTAAACAAAGACACTTGGCTCTACTCTTTAGCTTTCTCTAGCCTTTAAGACTGCTGTATGCATGGTCAGGTGTGCCTGTTCAGAAAACAGTCCCCTTCTGTGTAATGTGAGGCAACTCTGTCGAGGGAAGCCATGGTTAGTCTTCGAAAAAGCCTGCCTCTCAGTTTTGGTCCTGCCCTGCAGGAGTACTGGCACAAAACTCCTACACTGCCCTACCCTGGCCTTCTTGGTGTCTCAGTTTCTCAACTTGTCAAATGAGGGAGGTTGGTACAATGATCTTTAAGGACCCTTCTGTCTTTAAAATTGTGTGATTTCTAAAACACCAGATAAAATGCCAGCATTTGATAAATTCATCAGACACAGTGTTGGAAGGGAGCCAGCCAAATTCTGACACAGCCATGGCTTGTAGAGTCAATCTCTCTATTCACTTTCCATTTGTTGCTCTGACCTTAGCATCCTTGTTAACTTCCTAGCTCTGGAGGAGACAACTGACCTGCTATACAGGGATCAGAAAACAAGGGAACCAAAGCACTAGGACACATACCTGTTTGTTGGAGAGCTGAGTGGCCTAGCCTCCTGCTTCCTAGAATCTACAAGAGATTATAGGACATTGGAGCAATCCTTCCTTACTGACTTCTGAATGCCAGGCTAGACCACATACATCTCTGAGATGCAGAGAATGAAAGAAAGGACCTCTGCTATGCACAGAGCGGGCTCTTCTCCTTTGCCTTCTTTGACTGAAAGGCCTTGAACAAGTCACATCTTCCCTTACAGACCCCTCATTTCTATTTCCACTGTATAAACATGGGTCTGGGATCTCTGCCTTCTTCAATAGCATTAATTTGCATTCTTTAAACTCCTTGGGGGCTAAAACACCATGCTAACATCAGGTCTTGCCACCACTGATAACACAAATGTATCTGAGGCTTTGACCAACCTGCACTCATGTTGGTACGTCCATGGTGGCACAGATTCCATATTGTTGGAACACCCTGCACCTGGCACTGCCTAAAGGGAAGTCGAGAATACTTGAGCACCAGGCTGCCTTTGGGACAGAGGCTGAGCTCAGAATGCCTGGAGGAAAGGCTTACTAGACATATCACTCTGAAAATATCCATCACAGACAATATCACTAGACAATATCCATCTAGCAATGGTACGCAGTTGCTAGGATAGCTGAACCTGGCATGTGGATTTTCTCTCCTTTGCAGCTCAGTGAGGGGAAACAGTCAAGGCAGGTCAGGTCAGTATATTGGGGCGAAACAGAAAGTAGACAAGATTTGTCCTGAAGCTCTCTTTGTCTCCCCTTACACTGCAGGTCGCATCATAAGAACCTCAGTTCATCCAAAGGGGCACAGCACTCTTATTTGGGCATTTGTGACCTGCCTCTTCAGGGATGAAACTCCATTAAAACCAGGAATGCCTTCACTTTCCCAAGTTCATGCCTTCTATCTTATGCAAAACTACACATTTACCCTGAGGCTCATGCAAGTCAGCACAGCTGGGGATGCTCTGAAAATGCTCAAACACTAGGCATCCAGGCCACCATTTTGAACTGTAGCATAGTGGCCCACACTGAAGTCAGCCGAACCAACCAGTCCAGAATGAGCCTACATGTAAGTGATGCTGGTAGCTCTGGGAAATGACACAAAGGATGACCACCCTGGCTGTGAGGATCTAGTAGACTGTTTTTCCTTGCTGGTGTCAGCCAGCCTGCTGGTTTCTATCTGTGATTTCATTTTAGACTCAGTGTTCATGATCACCTCTTGATGACCAGTGAACATTTCACATCACTAAGATAAATGATGGTGAACCCATATACAGGCTGGTGGTCACCACTCCCAGGCAGTGGAGTGCTGCAAGAACACGGAACAGTACCCACCAGGACCTTAAGAGATGTTTTGCAAAGCCCTGAGGCCAGTCTTTCTCTCTCTCTCTCTCTCTCTCTCTCTCTCTCTCTTCTCTCTCTCTCTCTCTCTCTCTCTCTCTCGTGCCTCCCCTCCTTCCTCCTCTCTATCCTCTTTCTCTCATGTGAACATGTAAATCTATCCCGCTGGCTTTCCCACTCTCGAACTCCACTTCCAACCAATGTACATTTTATCTACACACTATGTGATGAAATTCACCTTGGAAATTCCCCTATGCCTACAAGACTCCCAGAATTGGCCAAATGTGTATACCTTTATCTATAAAATACCAGGAGTGTAGACAAAGCTGTTTGTGGAAAGTTGGAAAGATACCCTAAATCCACTGACTAAAGAGGATATAAGGAATTATATATATCTAGAAGCTTCATTTAAACCAGATAAAAGGGGGAAATAAGGTGGATTTTGATCATTTTTAACTGTATAAAAGGAAAAATGGTGATTAGACAAGGTTCACTAGAAGAGAATCAAGAGGAGAGTGTATGTGTGTATATTATTTCTAAGGGGGGATTTATGAATTTCCAAAATGGCTACCTGCATGTCTTTTTCTATCTAGGGAAAAGGACAACTATGGACTGCCTTCCTTCCCCATCCCTTTTCTCTTGGGCAGTTTTCTCAGGTAAGGGCTCACTTTCCCTATTCAGAACAAAATATCACTCTTCAATAGCACTCTCTTCCATGCTACGCTTCTCTGAAAAACATTAAAATACACACAAACATGGGTGCCTTTTGTCAATCTTAGGCTAATAATCCAGCTAGTTTGACCATTTATACCAACCATCACACATGGCATACTCTAGAGAAGGAAAGGTCACCTTTCTCCACAATGGACACCAGGGATTGACTAGAATGTATCTTCAGCAGCATTACAGGAAGAAGAGGAGGCTTGGTGGACAGTCTCTGTCATTGAAAAGATGGGTCACAGAATTAGGGAAGAAAACCAGGTTGCAGTATGATGGTGCTAGACACTCAGGCTATTCAGGGGACAGGTGATTGAGGCTTGAAAGAGTCAGGGGTTGGGGGAGATGTCACCAGTCTGGTCCTCCACTTTGAGGAGAGCTGAGGAATAGCTGTGGGAGTCACTGAGCCGCTTGGAGGGAAGTGAACTGGATTTCTATTTCTTGTTTGCACTGTTAAAACGTTCCTTTAATGTGAAAGCCTTTCTGTTAAATGGAGGGGAAAGAGGATTCTACGACAAGTAGAGCTGTAAAACAAAGAGAACAAAAGCAGGAGGCGTCTGAAATGGGTTTGTTGCTATAGATATAGGGAGACAGATAGCAGGGCTGATGGATGGATGGAGACAGTACTTATAGCTCAGAGGCTGAACACAGGCTAAAAGAGACAGCCAAAAGAGAGGCGCTCGTCTCCAGAACTTCCGCTGGGAGTCAAAGCAAACAGCTCAAAATAAAATAGCCAGGCCAGGTGTCACTTACAGGCGAAGTGCTAAGAAAAGGGACACCAAAAATATGGCAAAATTGGAAAGGACTTTCAGCTCATCCATTTAATGGGAATGTCCCCTGGGGTCAGCTATAACAACTACAAGATAGCAAAGAGGAGGATCCAGAGAAAGACAGGACCATCTCAAAGCATTGGATGGGAAATCGGAGAACATTTTAGTAAATAAATCCAGGAGTTAACTTTCTATCTTCAACCTAGTTACCTAAAGGGACTCAGGGTCACACATGTGCAAACACACATTCAAAAGGTAAGCAATAAGCTACAATAGCAAGAGGTACTCAGAAGTAAACCTGTCTTGCTATAGATAGGGAGGAAAATAAATATTTGAGGAACCAATAAAATGAAGCCACTCTCCTACAGGAATGGGACCAGTTATTGCATCAAAAGTGACCTATAGCCACAGAAGGCATATAAATTCCAGTCTTTATAGAGTATTCATTCCTGCTGCAGGTAATTAAATTGTGGGGGCATGTCTCGTAAACTATAAAGGCTTCCCCATGAAGTCTTCAGGCCACTAGATTGAGGGCAGAAAGATCCAACCAGAAGTCTATGGCAGGACTGAGGTAGTCATCACCATCCTGAGCCTCTGAATGGATCCTCCAGTCACATTCAGTGCCAGGTATAACTTAAACAAAAGCCACTCTATAGCATCCACCTAGGCAACTGGAAGACACCACAGTCTGGCTTCTAGAAGCTGGAGTTTGGGGTAGAAACTTCCATTCTTGTGTGTTGGTCAGCTTCCATTCTTCTTTCTTTGAAATTCTTTCTTTCTTGTTTTGAAAATCAAATTCATCTGCCCAACACACAAGTCTATGCTCTTAGATCAACCTTAGTCTTGATTAAACAGAACATGGGACTCCATGTAGTATATAGCACCTGTAATCCTGACACCCTGGAAGCAGAGACAGGGACAATAGCCATTCAAACAGTCCTTGGTGACATACACAGTGAGCTTAAGGCCAGGCTTCATGAGAACGTCTGTGGGTGTGTGGATATGGGGATGGTGGGCAGGGAGGGTTGGGGGTACATGGGGGAAAAGGACAAGAATGGGAAAACTTGATCATGGCTTCTAGCTCTGAGCCCTCAGTGTTCCATCTGCATCTCTGCTAGTGTACTTGTTTGTTCTAGAAGTTGCTTTCTCCAGATGTACTCAAAGCACTCCTTTGAGTAGCTTTGCTCAGTTCCTCCTCTGGATCAAACCAGTTTCTTCTATGGAAGTTCAACCCTAATTTTTATCAACTTGTCAACTTAGCACTTAAGGGCTAGCTAAGCGTCTTTCCACTCAACTGCAAGGAACAAGAGTACCTAAAATGACCACACCCTCCAGCAGTAGCCATGCCCTATGTAAGTAATGGGTAGGTTACTATGAAAGGAGTGAACCAGGAACCAGACAAACCTAGAGCTCAGAGCCTTTAGGTCAGCAGTCTTTCTATCACTGCTCTGAAAGATATAGCCTCAGCATCGGGAAAAGAACTGATATCTCCCCTGTTTGTGCAACTACCCTGCAATGTTACTCTACTCTGCCTGAGGCCCAACAGGGACAGGGCAAAGGCCAAGTCCTTTTGTCCCATCCCTTGGTCCTTCCAACAGTTCTGCTTAGGAGAAGGCCAGATTGTTCAAGTCCTTTCCCTAGCCGGCTGATATGCCATTTCCTTTGCTTGGATCAGAGTCACGCCTATTTTTTCCCTTCCCCTTTCCTGGTAACATTCCTTGCTCCCACTACCCTGCTGTGCTGCCTTACACAAGTCTTCCTACATAGTGTGCATTTCACTTTTGTTTTCCTCTTTGTCCTCCTCTTAGAAGGTAGGCTTTACTTCTGTTTTTTGGTTTACTGCTTTATCCAGTTTTATGGCTGGTCCATGGCAACTAGCTTCCTATTCTTTAGGCTGTTCCAGGATGGTGTTAGCTCCCACTGTTCAGTACTTTGGGTCTGGAAGGGGATTTCCTATTCTTGTTTCATGTCACATCCTGAGAGGGGACAGTTTAAAGATGGGCAAGGTGTCAGTATGGGTTGTCTCCAAATCCTTCCTACCCAAATGCATGGATGTCTCTGAATGACTTCCTTCAACAGCTTGCTTGGGGAATGGTGACTAGAGAGAACACAGCAGAAACATGCATCGCATCTGAGCTATGCATTGCCCCACCCCCACATCCATTAACTCCTTGAGCCTAAAACTAAAACTCAGATAAGACCTATCAGATAGCTTGCTGAAATCAACAGCAAGAAAGAAATAGAGTTCAAATCTAGATTCCATAGACTGTGCAGGTCAGACTCTTTCTAAAGAAGCTGTCTTGGCAGGAGAACTCCAGAGCAACAGGAAGATGATTTATTGTATATAAATTGCAATTTACCTTGAGGCTTAATTTGCATATGACATACAGTGCAAATAAATTTAGATGTTCTATTAGGCTGGAGACAATCTAGCTGAAGTGGTATGGATATGACTCTGGAGAATCCCAAGAGAAGACAAGGCGCAGAGTCCATTCATCTAGAGCTCTGACCTGGTTCCTTAGACTACATGACGATGGGGTTTCAGGACCACCCAAGGCTGGAGAGGGAAATGGTCCCATTAGGAGGAATCTCATAAATATTGGTGAGAAGAATGTAGCAGGGCGCTGAGCCCACATGTCTGCTTTTGAAGGCCTTGACACAGCAGAGGTGGATGAGTTAGTTGTTCTTGATCCATACACCAGATATGGGATTCACAGATACAGCCAAAAGCTCCAAGATAGTGGATGCCAGAACCCACTGACATTAAGGATGAATACTAGGACAGGAGGTTGGTAATGGGTGACACATGTCAGAAACAGAAGAGGGATAACCTGAATGTCATCCTGGATTCCATACCAGTCCTATATCCTCCTCATTTCAAACAATCCCTGGCTTCCCATGGGGAACTGCTGTCATTATACAGATGTTTGGCAACAATCATACTGCACTGACCTTTCTTAGCTCCACCCAGCAAAATCACAAATCAGGCAGCCTCGAGGGGAGCCATCCTCTGGGTAGAACATTTCTGTCTCTGCTTTAGAAATCCAACTCAGTCAGTTTCTGCCTCATAAGCAGACCTGCCTACGTAGAACCTAGACATCCGTGTGGCTGATTTACGCCTTTAATACCGCCAGCTTCATTTCGCCAGTCTGGAAAACACATCCCGGCGCAGGAAACTGGAGCTTTTCTTCCCTCGTCCATACTCACTGGGCATTAATTTTCACAGTGGATTTTTTCCTCTTGCTTTCAGTGCTCCTTTAGGAGAATTCTATTCTGTCTCAGACAACATGCACAATGGCCAGAATGGCCACAGGTTTTTCTCATGACTTGGTCTACAGGAAAAAGAACTAGCAGGCAGGTTGGTATATTCTGGTGGGAGAAGGTTAGAGGTGCTTTTTTGAGATCTCAAAATTCCCCACAAAAGATTCCACAAGCAGAACAGCAATGAAATAACAATTATCTCCCCTCTGTACACAGCCAGATGAATGATAGCACCCAAAACATTCCCACCCATCTCCGTTCATCCAATCAACCCAGCCTTCACATGTGTGCAGCAAAGCTCATATAAAAGCTTGGAAAGGTCTCCCTCTTTCCATCATGGCTGCCAGGTAGTGAAGTCTCCACAGGGGAGTTTCCTATGAGATACAAGAGCACAAGAGTGAATGATGTTGTAGATTTCTTTCTTATCCCAAGATATCTTTAATCATTTCCCTCAGCAACAGGCTGAGGAAAGACAGACTTGATGGCTTGCAAGCCCTATTATCTCCCCAGGTCCCCTGGGGCTTGGTTCATTTTCTTTTCATGGATTCTCCACGAGTTATACATCATGTCACGTGCTTCATGTTCTCCCACTTGCTATCTGTTTCATCTTGACTTTTCCTGTGTTTTTTTCTTCCTGTGTTGTTCTTCCTTTTCATGTTCCCATCCCCTTTTCATAAGATTTTGTCATCACCCTTGTCCACTCAACCAAAACAGACATCCTCGACTCCAGGAATAGCCCTCTGCATATACCCATGCTGTGTCTCTCTACCATGAAATCGCATCCTATGACATTCTCTGCTGACTGGCATCTGCAATACATTGGTGGGCAGATGTGAGCTTTGCTGTACACTTGAGAAGGAACCTTCAGCTTACTGTCCCATCACAGATAAGAGGACATTATATCTCTGCAAGGCTGCAACTTATTCAAGGTGTCATATCATAGTTCCAGGTCCCCAAATGGAGGCCCAGAGACTTCACACTTTGGCCTTTGCTCATTTTGTCATGTTGGAAAACCAGCAGGGCTAGATGGATCTAGGATCTCCAAGTGGAGCTGCCACGGACATTATGGGATGTGAGAGGTTTGAAGGTAGCACAGGGGGGCTTTCAGAGACAGGGACAGGGGCTCTAGAGAGATTAGAGACAGTCCTGGCCGACGGCCAAGTGAAGCAACTCATTCCTATCTTCCTGGAAGCTAGCTGTGGGTATGAAATTTAAAGTATTACAGTGCTCTTTCCATTCTCTCGTCATCTCAGCATGTCCCTTTCATAGGTATGGGTCACTGTAGCAGAACAGGGATGCTGGGAAGTGTCTTTTCAGGGTGGGATAAATGTTGCAGCAGACAGTTCACTTTTCCATGAACCTCTAAGGATATAAAGTAACTAAGAGGAGGAAAAGAAACTAAGTGGCCCTTGCTGTTCCTCTCCTTCTACTCCCAGCTCTTTGATAAGGAAATTGAAGCAGGGCAGTGAGGGGTTCTTCTATGTATATTTCAGGGTGGGTTTCTTCTTTGTCCTGCTCACTTCAACTCTCTTGTAAACACAGCAATCCTTTGATCCAGTGTATACTTCATTGCCTACTGTTCTAGTGCCCCAATCACAATGACAAATGGTCAAAGGAGTCCCTGCTTAAGGCTTCCTGCTCCTAATGAGAAAAGGGAGGGCACAGTGGGCTACGTCTACAGTCTACAGTCACTAAGGCCATCTCCCAACTGTCTATGCCAATCACAGCATCCCAAATCCACCAAGCCCTCCTGCTGCAGCCCCGTTAACCCTATTCTTTCTGGAAGCCAAGACCCCAATCCAACCACCTGAAAAAAACTGAATTACCTGTGGCTATACAGCAGCAAGAAGCGGGGGAAGCTGGGATGCTTTCTGTGTGTGTGTGTGTGTGTGTGTGTTTGTGTGTGAGAGAGAGAGAGAGTGAGAGAGAGAGAGAGAGAGAGAGAAAGAGAAGAGAGAGAAAGAGAGAGACAGTGAGAGAAGCAGAGAGAAACAGAGACATGAAAACAGAGACAGAGAGACATGAAGACAGAGACAGAGTAAGCAAAAAGCAAGGAAAAGAAATAATTCAGAAAGAAAATTTCTATGTTTTGCACATTATGAGGAATGAAAGTTGCAGAAACATGGATTTATTGCAATATTATGCATGCACACACATGAACACACACACACACACACACACGCAAAATCTAGGGTCATGGTTTTCTTGCTAATGCAGCTCTTGGGACAGGAGAAAAATGCCTCCTTCCTCCTTAAGCCCCAGCTGATCACACTTCATTTCCTTGCTTCTATTCTCTAAAACCAGCACAATTGCTGTTTTTCTCTCAAGTCAAATGAAATCCACGTAATTGAAAATGACTTTCTAAGTAAGTACCAAGAAGGGAAACTCATGTGCACCCACATACACAGGAGCTGGAGTTCAGCATCCAAATACACCATGCTTTGTTTTGTTTTGGGGGAGCATAGGGGACCTGGGGAAGAGGTCTATTTTTTCCCCTGGAGGAAAATGTCCCTGTTTCCTCCCACTGTTTGCTTTGGTGAGAAAGAGAGAGAATTATCTGGATGGAGTCTCGGCGGGAGCTGCCTTCTGTCTGCTTTGCATGCTGCGAGATGTGAATTGATATTGTACTGATAATTTGGGGGAGGGAGGGGCGTGTGTGGGGAGAGAGGAGCCTGCATTGTGAGCATCTGTGAAAACCACTTTGCTAAGAAATGATCTTTTTCCTGCACACAATGACAAGATGTTGCCCTCAGAATCTTCTCCTGGCAGTGGCATTGGTGCCAGAGTGAGCATAATTTCGCCTGTCTCCATTGAGGTAGTTATTTATACGATTCCACATTGGAGTCAAAGTCTTTTTCTTTTTCTTTTTTTTTTAAACTTTGCCGGCTGTGGCTCTTGCAATGAAATAATTACTTTTGTGCCAAGTACTTAGGTAACAAGATAAACAAGAGGCAGCATAAACGGAATGTAAATATGGAACAAGTGTCTATAAGGGAAAGGCAACAGAGGGGTGGGAAGATGTTGCATAGACTTGCTACTTCTAGCAACCGCCTCCCTCCTCCCCCAGGGGGCACCCACTCAAGCGTGTCTCTGTGCCTCCCCATGAACGTGTGGTTCATTAGGGAGGGGATGATGTCATATGGCAGTGCAATGGACACCACTGGCATATATCAGAAAGAGTGAGTGGCAGAAGTTGGGGATGTCCAGGAAGCATTCACTCAGTCCACACTGTACACAACTGCATACACTGAGGCCCTTGCTAGAGAAAGAACACAATACTGTAGATGAACCCTGGGAGTCTATGCTGTGCCCCAGCTCCGGCACAAATCTCCAAGTGAACTTGAGGAAGTTGCCTCTCCACTTTGGATTTCTGAGTACTCATTTCTAATGACAGGGCAGAGAGGGAGGAAGGTCTGCATACCTCAACTGTACATGATTTTCAGTAGTCACTACTGAACAGGTAGTAGAATTCACCAGTCTGGGCTGGAACAGAATGGGGATGGGGTAGTTGTTTATGAGTTTCCATCTTTTCCCAGCTAGGCAGTATTCATAAGATTACACCCTTAGGGACACCCTCATCCGTTAACAGAAGAAATGGTTTGGGGACTGGACATTTTTTTTTTGAAGAGAGTCTTTCTAGATGTCATTGTGTTACTGATATTGAGAAGAAAGTATCCAGTTGGCTATCAAATTTGAACACTTGATTCTCAGTTGCTGGCACTGTCTGGGGAGGTTTAGGAGGTGAAGCCTTGCTGGGGGAAGAATGTTACTGGAGGTGGGCTTTGACAATTTGAAGCTTTGTATCATTTCCAGTTTGTTCTCTCTACGTTATGCCTAGCTACTATTGAGGACATGAACACTCAGTTTCCTGTTCCTGTGCTGGACACAGGGTTTATTTGCAGCCATGCCTTGTTCTGAAATTGTAAACCAAATAAACTCTCCCTGCTATAAGTTGTCTAGGTTGTGGTATTTTATTACAATAACAGAAAAGCAACTAATGTAGCATATTTTACAGCCACCTGAATGACATAATGTCATTCAAGCCCAATATAATAAATCTCTGTGTTTGACTCAGTATGAAAGGAAGATCCTATCTCAAGAAATAAGAAGCAGCAACAACAACAAAAGACTAGTTTAGCCTTGGTAATAACAGTGGCCACCACAGTGTGAGTTCATCAGCTGTAATGCTACACTACACTTGCCCACAAGCTTTCCTTCATAGCACTTCTCTTTCCAAGAGGCTCCTCCTATCTGCACAAATACCTGTCTAACAATTCTATTCTTTGTTATTTCCAAATAAAACCTTTGGCGTAGAGAAATGTCTCTATACTTATGTTTAGTTTGGACACACAAAGCCAGCAGTAAGTCTAACCCTCTCTGTTTTAGCCCCGTGTTGAGTTTGACCTGGGATATAACCCTTCTCTTTCCTAAACTTCAAATTCTTACAGGTAAAGTGGAGATACGTTACCTCTTAGCCAGTGTATTAAAACCAAATACCTCACAATGATTTTAAAAACTAATAGTACCCAAACAGCAGAACCTACCTGCACTAATAGTTGAAAGTACTGACACAAAGGAAGAATGAGGCAAGCATACTTTATAGGAAGGTTTTTAATATACGAGTGACTATATGTTTATACTGGCCTGACAACCCACCTACAGGAGAAGGTGGAGAGAAAGTGGAGATTTCAGGATGTTTTGACTAATGGCTCAAGTAGTATGTCCATCACTGACCTTAGGAAGACTCTTCTACATAGGACAGGGATTCTAGCACCCCTGCCTCCTTTGTAAATGCCAGCACCCTTCCCTCAGTCTTGGCAGAGATGATATTTCTTACTCTGTGAAGGTGTCAGGTACCCTGGAACTAGAGTTATAGACAGATGTCAGCTGCCATGTGGGTGCTGGGAATTGAACCCACATCCTCTGGAAGAACAGCCAATGCTCCTAACCATGGAGGCATCTCTACAGCCCCTCTCAAAAAAGATTTCTGGGATCACACTCTATTCTGCCCTGCCCTGAAGCTGGAGAAAGGTAAGATTCTGGTTGCCTAAATGAGGTGTGGGATGCTCTGAGGATCCCAAACTCATCTTTTTCTTGCTCTTATTCCCTTCTGTCTTCATTGTTCTCAACTTCCTTTTTGCTCTTCCCCCTCTTTCCTCTCTCCTTCTTCTTCCAAATGCTTCCCAAACCCTAGTCTAAAGACCAGGTGGTTTTGTGCTTTTTTTTCTCAGAGATTCAAATCTAGGACTGAATGTTTTACAAGAGCTCTGTCCCCAGTAAGGCTCAGCAAAAACGGGAGCTGTTACCAGTTTTTTTTTTTTTGCTTGCTTGCTGGTTTGTTTGTTTTTAGATGAAGACTCTATTTGTGAGTCTTAGATCTTAGAACCATTTCAACTACTATTTACATTGAGATGGTACAATGATTATTCCCTTAGAAAAAAAGTTCAACTTAAGTTGAATAACTAGCTGAGTGGTAAGAGCCTCTGCTGTACACCCATGACACCCTAAGTTGAAAGCCTGGTGCTACCAAAAGTTTTTTTTAAAATGTCCAATAAAAATCAAAGCTATATACAAGAGTTGCTACAGAAAATGGCATTAGCTCCCTCAGGAGCTAACAACCATGGCTGGATTTGGGTTATCAGAGGTTATGTATGTATGTGTTAAGGAGACCATGTCATCACCCTGATCTTCCACACAGGATTGCTTCTATCAGCTACCAGACACCTCAGCATATCTAGTGGAATTAATAAGCAATGAAGATTGGTTAGAGCAGTGTTCTATATATTATTGTATTTAATAACATTCAAAATAAGATGCATATTACCTAAGTTTGACTCTATGGGAAAGAATGTGGCATGGGTATATTTGGCAGGAACAAAAAGTAAGTCACCCATGTTGGAATGATGCAGTGTGTGTGCGATATGAAAGGCTGTCTGCAGCAACTGGCCCTATGGGTGGTCTAGAAACTGCCCAATGTGGGGAGGCTGAAGCTCTGGGTGCTTTTAGTCTGGACTACCTGGGTTTGCATCAGTCTGGCCTTTATTGCAACCTGAGAATACAGGTAAACATTTTCCTCAATTTAGTAAAACGAGGATCATTGTACTGACTTCTGTGATTGCTAGGCAAAAGATGGGTCAATTGACAGGGGCCTCATGACAATTTCCAAAATGCCACAGATAGGTTGAAAATTTTAATTTTGCTCTCCCACCAAACTATTATAAACTATATGCCAAGGAAATACTGGTAGAAGTCTTATTTGACAGTCCTCACCTAGAATTGGCCACAGAGCCCAGATTTGTCTGAGAGACGACAGATGACGGAATCCAAAAATATCTGCCTTACCTAGCCTAGGTTCACACCACAAGCCATAGAGTCACGCTGGGTGGAATCTGGATCCAGCAGAAAGGCCATCTTTCCCTAGATCTGGCTCTGTTCTTAGAAGAAGCTGGGGAGAACTGAGTGATGTCTTAGGAATCACTTAGCTCCTTACAGCTAAAATCATCCAAAGCTATAGTGCATCTACACCACAGCCTTCCAAGAGTACATGAATCACACAGGACCCTCTGTTGGTTTAAAAAAAAAAAAAACCCCACAGCACTTAGGCACATGGTCTTCCTGAGTCCAGATTGACCATGTGATTTCCTGTCTTAAGGATGTCTTTTACCCAGGACACCTAATCCAGATGACCTGAGGAAGGCAGTATAGTGACCAAAAGCCTTGCCTCTAACCACCTCTAAATGCTAGCCCCAAAGGAGTATACTGAACATCACTTGCACATCTAGAATGTGGCTAACACTGATCCTTGCCACACCCAATGGACATGGGCTTCCTCAGTTTCTGTGTCTTTGCATATGTTCTGGCTCATTTCCTGTTCCTTCTTGTTTTCTGTCACCAAGCAGATCTGTATCACACTACCAGCATCGGTGTCACACTCATCCCAGCAGCACCTTCAAAACTGGGCTATTCTGTCAACCAGGATTTTAATTATCACTAGTCTTTCTTATCTCATCTGTTATGATGCTAACTCTGCCCTTTGAACTTCCTTTTTCTGCCCTCCATGTCACTGTATTTTTCTTCTCTTCCATTTTGTTTCTTTGCTGTATTCTAGTTGTCTTTAGATATGTCTATGAATATATAACTGAGTATAATACACTTTTGCTTCTGGTTATGACTGCATGCGTGTCCTGAACATGTGTGCAGGTGTATATATGTTCACCCATGGTTGTATGCACAGAGGTCAGAGATTATTGTCAGATGTCTTCTTCTCTTGCTCTCCATCTTACTTTTCAACTCAGGGTCTCTCAATAAACCTGATCTCACTGATTCTCTGGACTAGCCACCCAGTGAGCCTCTGAGGTCTGCCTGTCTCTGTGCACCCCACCCTAGTGTTGGGGTTACAGATGCACAGTAATGAAGCCAGCCTTAGATAGGTGCTGCATATCTGAACTCTGGTCCTTATCACAAGCTCTTTGCCCATGGAACCATTTCTTTACCCCCTTAGGATGTTTTAAATTTCTATAACTTTTTTGTTCTTCCATGAAACTTAATTTCTTTTTTTTAAAGATTTTATTTTATTTTTTATGTATATGAGTACACTGTAGCTGTCTTCAGATACTCTAGAAGAGGACATCGGATCCCATTACAGATGGTTGTGAGCCACCATGTGGTTGCTGGGAATTGAAATCAGGACCTCTGGAAGAGCAGTCAGTGCTCTTAACTGCTGAGCCATCTCTCCACCCCTTAGTTAATTTCAATAGGCTCATGTTTCTGAGTCATGTGTGAATACTTCTCATTACCCTTTGAAACGTGTTCCATAGTAGGCCTTCTGAGGGTCATGCACATGGGGATTTATCCACTTATCAACTGCGATGTTCTTTTAGAGGTATTTATCTTTACTGAACATATAGAGACTTTGTTCTTGCCATTGCTCCCTGAACAATTCAGTATACATTTACACAGCTTTTGTCTGTCTTGGGTATTTTAAGTCGTCTAGGTGATCGAAAGCATACAGGAAGATGTACACAAGTCGTACGTAAATATTAGAATATCATATATTAGGCACTTAAGCATTGAAATTTGGGTATCACTGGGTCCTACCAGCAACCCTTCATGAATACCAAGGGAAGACAAAATTAGTTTATTAGGGCTGCAGTGACAAAAGGTCATAGCCCCAATGGCTTAAAAATTAAGAATTAAATTTCTCCCAGTACCAGGGGTTAAGATCAACACATATTCACAATGATAAAATCTCTTTATCCCACTTGCATATGGCAGCTTTCTGGCTGTGCCTTCATGTTGTCTACCTACTATATACAGGCCTCCCTATGCTGTCTAAATGCCTCCTATGAATGTGTACCTGGTGAGACTTAAAACCCATCTGACAGGGCCCTTCTGCCTTTATCACTCACTGAAATGCCCTTTCCTACAGAGAGACACACTCTGAAGCTTCACCATGGTAATTCTGAGGGACACAATTCACAGTATGACACATGTTATATTTTCTATTTCGGTTTCTTACAACTATAACTATTTTTCTCTGCTTGTCTGATTCTATGGTTTATTTCTGCAGGCTCTTGCTTGTTGTCATGTGAAATGAGTGATTTTCAGTCAGGAGAATATGATTTTTTGAACTTACATGTAGGGACTCTTGATGGCCCATATTTAGTGTATACACCTCTGGAGAGAAGCTGCCTTTGTTCCTGGCAGGCTCCCTGGGCACTTCTAACTCATGATCGCTTGTAAACTAAGCCTTGAGTTTTGGTTTTATAGTTCTTGGCATGAAGACAGTCAAAAGAGACTGCAGTACACGAAGGGTGTATGAATTTCTGCCCTTAGCTCATAGGAAGGAAGGTTTGTGGCCTCTGAAATTTTTCTCTGGAAAAAAAGACACTGTCCAGGTTGCCTACCCAGATACAAAGGCAACAATGTCCCTTCCCCCACATGCTGTCATTTCTAGGTAGCAGCTTTCTTCCCAGCAGGCTCTTCTCCATTCCTCTGCAAGTTTCCCAGAGATGCAGCACTGATTTATGGCTAGCAAGAACAGAAATATGTTCTGTCTCAGTTCTGGGTCCCAGATATGTGACATCAAATTGACAAGGCTTGTTTTCTTGAGGTGATTCACCTGTCCCTTCAACATTCTGATGGTCCCACATCCTTGACTTAGGGATCCCAGTCTTTGCTGTCATCTCCACATGGCCTCCTTCTGCATGCCTCTCTGTGTTTCTTCTCTTTGTAGAGGAACACCAGTCTTTAGACAGTTCTCCTACAGCAAATCCAGTATAATTATTCTTGATACTGTTGCCTGATCATATCTGTAAAGAGTATTTCTGAGTAAGGTCACATTCTGAGTTTCCTTGTGGGACATGAAGTTTAAGAGGTGCTCATCAATCCACTAATGGGATATTGCAAGCTATAATACAGGTAGAACCTTGAAGGAGTTCAAGGGTATTTGTCCTTGTCATTCTTGCCTTCTGCTATTGCTGTTAGATGGGTACACCACTGATTCTAACTTAGTATATATTTGCAAAAGTGTATTTTGCAAGTGATTTGCAAAAATATCAGTAGGTCCAGCTGAGATCAGCAGAACTGCCAATATTCCATGCCAGATGTAAGGACAATACCAGGACTGGATGCTGTTGAGCTGTGGTTGTCTCTTGTATCTCAGTACTATGACCATAGATAAAATGCTGTGTTAATAAGTAATAAAAATCGTCTGAGTGGGTGTCCCTTTAAGGTCATTAAATGTCGTATGTCTGCTTTTCACTTGTCAACACACCAAGTTATGGTCTCTTGTTCCCCTGGTGTTGCAGTGATTGTTGAAGTAGATGTCATAGCGTCTGAATATACTTTTTGAGGAGATGCTAGCTTCAGAGAAGATATATTTAAAGGAGGAAGGGGAAGAGAATTGAGAGGAGAAAGAGCAAGAAGAAGAGAAAACTGAGGAGGAAGAAGAAAGAGGAGAAGGAAGAGAAAGGTGAGAAGAGGAGGAGAAAGGAGGGGTATCTGAAGTCAAGTTGATAGGGAGGTATAAAGATGAAGGTGAATCTTTAGGGAGTTGAAGGAAGGGAAATGTGATTAAAATGTGCTGTCTGGAAACTATCAAGGAATTAATAAAATATTATTGTTTAAAATCTGGATCTAATAAGTTGATTTTCAGAGTCAAAATTTCAAGGCAGGGTTTTACATTAGCATAGACACATGTTTTAGCAACCATTAAATCACTAGAGTAATATAAATTTTAAAAATGTACAGTTAGAAAGATAACTGGCCCTGAAGTAGCCCCTACTAGTTCACCTTTATAGAGAGCCATATTAACGACGGCTCATAATCAGAACAAACAAGTGAATCAGAGGGACAGCAGCAGAAAGCCTGGCTCGAATGTGTTAGTACTTCTTCAGATTGGTTATTTAGGAAGATGGGTAGTTGATTGAGTTTCGTATATTCACCTTAGGATGAGAAACTAATGTGGAGAATTCCCTATCTCTTCATCTTGCCTTATAACTGTTCAGTATTCTTATGCCTCAGTAGAACTCTTAATATCCCTGCTTGATTTTGGCAATCTGTTCTTCTTGATTTATAACTGACCAGTTTTCTTCAAGTCAAATGCTTTCTCTTCAGATATGTCCAGGATTCCAGTAGTTAGAACAATTATTAAACTGTCTTCATGAGAAAAGCCTCTAAGTCTAACACTATCAGTCCTTTGTACATGTGCCAGATTCTGCTCTGTAGAAAATCTCTACAACATTCTCACAAGGCAGTTCTTCAAAAGTCAGAGGCTTGCCTTGTCTGAGGGTGTAAATACAATTGTGTAAGTTGTGGGTTGGATGAGGAAACATGTCAGTAGGGAAGACATGGAGTGGCAAGCCTGGTATAGGCTGTTCTGCTCTGTGGAGACTATGGTTCTTTACATAACACTCCAACTAACAGGGCTATGTTGGCACTCCAATATCAACATTTTGTAGTCAATGTTTCTCAATATTCATGACATTCTGGGCTCTTTGTAATTCTGTCCCCTTAGGGCATTTCGCTTCTATTGTAATCCAACATAAACATGGCATATAAATTTGAATACAATCCACCAAGACCAGAAATATGTTGGTGACTAAAGTTACATTGACTTTCTATCTTTGCATTTTATATTTTTAAAATCTTTGAGAATTTTGAGGAATGTAGTTTCGATATGTTTACTCCCCGCCAAAACTTCCCCTTATCACCTCTTCAACTCTCCCATCCCTTCCCATTCAACTATGACATTTTGAGATTCCACGATTTTTTTCTTTTCTTTCTCTACTGAGTCCAGGCTTGCCCTGGTGTGTGGTCAGCCTACCAGGAGTTACATCATTAAAGAAAGCTGACATTCCTTCTCCAACTAGCTATCAGATGCTGATATCACCTAAGATCACAGTGAGGTTTTACATATACCTTCCCTCATTGGCTTTTAACAATCGCAATACCCCTTTTGCCAATGTTGAGCTTATTATCCACAAAGACTTCAGATGGGTTATTCTTTTAAAAGCATTGGTCACGTCCAGTCTTCTAAATCTCATACTAGATACAGGCCATCCATTAATTGCTGGTAAATTTGGGATGCAGACATCAGTCATCAGTGTCACAGGCTGAGGATGGATGAGTGGCATGGATCCATCTGCTACAGGCTGCTCCCTGTCCTGCCTTTAAGTTCCTCAGCAGATTGATAACTTGCTCTCAAGACTTCTGAAGAAAACAAGGTAACAGAGAAGGAGAAGGAAAAGCAGCTCAGGTTTTGATGTGCTCACTACATTTCAGCCATTGTACCTGTAGCAACTTGCACAGATAAGCAATACGGGTATTTTTTAATAGATAACTTTTTATTTATTCTTTGACAATTTCATAATTGTAAGTAGCCTACCTTGATAATATCCATTTTCAACTCCCCCTTCCACTTCCCAGAGGCAGTCAGAACAAGCATACATCTCTCTATGTCTTCATTTTTTAATTATTATTATTTTTTGGAACCCATTGAGTCTAATTGGTGCTTCCTGTTGGAATGCTGGCTGAGCTTGTTGATGCTCTAGTGCTGGCAGCCACAGTTGCAGTGAGTTGAGAATGCAGGACCATGTCATGAGAGCAAACAGCATTTCACAATACTCCTCTTATCCTCTGGCTCTTACATTGCTTTTATTCCTTTGTAGATGTTCTCTGTGCCGTGGAGGAGGGGATCTTGATAAAGATGTCTCATTTAGGGGCAAGCACTCAAGAGCCATTTATTTCCAGCTCTTTGACCATTAATGAGTCTCTACACTAACTGCTGACCACTGCAAAGGACGCTTATGTGGCTGAGAACAGCACTAATCTATATGTATAAACATAAATATTTAGAAAGAAGTTTGACAACCTGTCTATTTAGCAAAACGATGGTAGTAGGTTATACTAGAGCTTGGGACTTCCTGAGCTATGGGCCTTTGATCAGATTTACAATACCAGGCATGAATTCCCTCCTGTAGAGCAAGTCTAGATCTAGTTGGCTAGCTCTATAACCTTCATACCACTATTACCAATGGCACACCTTGACCAACAGGTCAGTGTTGTAGTTAGCAATGGATAATATCATTGGAGCCTTTTTTTCCCTCTAGAATCATTTGTGGTACCTTCTGTAATAGTGAAGTTTGTCAATAGGGAGAAAATTATGAAGTCAATTTCAGCTTGAAGTCTCTATGTTCTGCAACCAAAATGAATTGTGTCTTCAGCATTAGGGTTGTATCATCCATTTGTGGTAGAGAATGACAATGTGGCATCGTCTGGGGTACTCTAGGGTGTCCTTGACCAACAATGCATAGGGATGAATCACATGCTAGTGCTGGATTTTAACTCAGACATAAGTAACTTCCCTATCACTGTGCAGTGAATGAGTTACAAAGCTGAGACTTAATCTCAGCATTTTTCCTTTTAAATGTCAATTATTTTAAACTAAAAATACAAACATAAAGTTTCTAAACTCATTCTGTAAAATGTCAGGTCCAGGTTATCCCTGGATAACCTGGAGTCCTTGTTCAAGAAGTGGTTAATATTCTAGCAAGGAGAGGGAAGGACTCAAGTGCACTGATCACTACCAGAGGATTTATGGACAGTTTATGGCTTCTAAAGGGGAAAACTCAGTTTTCTCTTAGGATATATCTACTGGTATGTGATGATTCTCCAGTGGATGTGCCCACATTCCAAAATATATGGGCAGTGCAAATTGTATCCAATGGGTTAGTAAAAAATAGAGGCCATAAAGTTGGAGGGAATAGGGAGGTGAGATAGATGTAGAAGGAGCTACAGGGAGGAGCAGAGAATAGATATGATTATAATACATCGTATGAAATTCTCAATATTTAATAGAATATTTTTTAAATAAATAAGTAATGTCCCTAAGAATTGTGAGGCTATATAAGTTTCCTTGTGGGAGACCCAAATAATAAGAATAGCTAAGGAATTTGAGAAAGAACAGTCACCAAACTCCTGAATGCATGTTCCATTGCTTGCCAATGAACTCTTTTATGTAAATTGTGAGTACAAATTTACTTGTTCATTTTTTTACATGTTTATAATGTATTTTGGGTATATTCCCTGACCACTACCCTTTCTTATCCCATTCTCATTTTCTGTGGACCTACACTTCTTTTTCTTCTATAAATACTGCTAGGATTAGATTCACACCAATATCTTTCTATCTTCTGGTTCTAGAGGACCTAGCCAGATAAGAATGTACATAGATTGGTACTTTGTTTATTACCCTTTCCTATCTAAGCAGTTCACAACAAAGTGGAGCATTTAATTTGTAATCCCAAAGACCACCAAACATAATTCTATTATTTTGGAAATGAAGACAATGTAGGCCACGAAGTTCAGCATTTCTCTGAAGAATATTGTCCTGCATTCTTTCCATAAGTAAAACCACCCATTATACCACATGATATTCTTTTAATTTCAAATTACAAAGTGAACCTTTCCAATCAGGTTATCAATGAAAATATCCTTTGCTTTTCTTAATGTTCCCTGAGATTGACAACTTTGGCCATAGAGTGTTCTGAAAGGTTTTATTTTCTTGGAAGTTGCACCCCAGGTTTGATCTCCATCTTGTCCTTCTCTGAATACTTTCTCTTACCTAGCTTGTGTGCAGTATTCCATGCAAGACAGCAATCAATAACCCCTTTATTAATTAAATGACACTTTATAAAAGCTCTCCTCCAGGGTCTCTGAGAAAGCCAGGTTTGGTAGCTGTAAAGTTTTAGGTAATCATTTAAGAAAAAAAACGTTATTCATCATCTTTATGGCAGATCACGCCGCCACATTCTCCCCAGGAGTTCAATCCATCAAGATCTTCAATGCAAGGACGGCTAACAAGGTCCCTGTCACTTTGGGTGAAATATACAGGTACCACCAGAAGCTCTAGAGTCCAACCAGGAGCAAAGTTGTATCCAGCTCCTAGGCCTGCATTCTCCACGTGTGACATCTGTAAGAGTTTTCGTGCTTGCTTGCCTTCATGGCAGAATAGTGGTGGGGAAAAAAAGACTTGTTCAGTTCCATCCCCCTTCAATGGATGGATAAGGGTAAGAAGTTTGATTCTATGTGTGATTTATTCAGGAGTTCCAACATGGTTGAAGCCACATAGGAATGTCCAATTCTACCTTCAACATTCTACATTAACACTGACCAGTTCATGGTGTTCTGAATTCATGGTAACTGAATTCATGGTGTTCTGAAAGTGGTGTAAAGTATGCTATCTAGCTTGTTCCTTTTCTCCAATATTGTATAAGTTAGACAGTGGGGGTGCATTGTCACTCTCACTTCACAGACAAGGAAACTGAGTCACAGAAGGCTTACCTGGGCTAAGGATTTGAACTCACATCTAGCTCAGGCAGCATGTTTCCATTTTTAATGATTATATATACCTATGACATTCATCTTGATCTTGTTCTTCCTTTTCAGTGCATGGAACAAATGGAGTTTGAACTAAGTTGTCTTGTAGTACTTTCTGCTTGCCACTGTTGGGAACACCTTCCTTAAGTATAATGGCCTGGAACAAGACAACGTTCTATTAATAGAATGGCCAGAAGATCAGGTGCATATGCAGTATTCCAAGAATGGCAGCAAACTTGCCTACTTTTGAGATCTACATTCCTGAGCACAGCACAATGCTTTCTCTCTCCTCTGGAATCCAAGGAAGCGATTGGGTTATCATCTCAGCCACTAAAAGGGAGGTAGGGACTGGGCACATACTAATCAGTGCTTGCCACATACCACACAAGCATAACGATCTAAGTTCCAATCTCCAGGACCAACGACAAAACTTCAGATATGGTGGTACATATCAGTAATTTCAGACCAGGAGAGGTGAAGGCTGTGAACTCTTGGAGCCTAGCCAGCCACTCTTACCAAACTGATGAGTTCTAGGTTCAGGAAGAGATCATATCAAAATAAATAATTGATGATTCATGATGATGATTATGATGACAAATGTGGACAGTGATTGAGAAAGACATCAAATCTTGACCTCTGATCTCCATGTATACAATCACACGTGTACATGTACACCAGCACACAAATAACAACACACGAGCAGGTTCACATGCTCACACACACTATACATATACACATATAAATACATATACACATACAAATACATATACACAAACACATTACATACACATTACATACACATTAACATATACATATATTAAAATGAATAAAAGTTGTTTGAAGCAGATGTGAATGGAATCCCGGACATTCCTAGTGCTCCCTCTCCCTCTCCAACTCCCTCCATCCTCTGTTTCTGAATGTGTATGCCTGCAGTAAGTTGGTGGAACACATGCAGATTCAATTGGCATTCATTATGCTCATTGTATTCGGTGCTTGTGCATGGATTGCTTTGTTTAATTCTAATTCCTTGAAGTGGATATTACTGTCTCCATTCTTCAGACAAAGGACAGAGACTCAGAGAAGCTAAGTGAGTTTACATTCAGTGCTGCGTGTGTTTTTCACTCTCCCTAGCAAAGTGCCGCAGAGCCCGATGTGATGTTGAGTATGTCCTCTTCTGGGATGAATACCTTCTCCATTGGACATATCTCAAAGCCATGTGCCCTAATTCTCTTGCTACCAGGAACTCTACCATTGACTTTCTGAGCAGAGAACACTGAGGCAGAATGGAATTTACTCACTGCTCAAGGATGGTAAGAAAGACTGCTGTCCTGTCCCAAGAGGGACTCTGGCTTCTTTAGTACCTGTCTACACATCCAGAGACACAAAGACAGACTTGAGCTGAGGATCACTGGCCTCCTGATCCATTCTGCCTGTTTGTTTTCTTACACAAGGAGCAACTACAGTTGATTTACCTGCTCCCTTGGGAGTGAAAGCTGATGCTAGAATACTCTGCCATGGAAATTGTTCTTGTTGACTAGAGAGGATAAATGTTAAATTGCGAGGACATGTGCTTCTTTGGATTGATGCTGAGCAGAATAGAGCAGGTGTGTTTCTCTGCAGTGTTCCTTGGGAAAGTGAGATGGACAGAAGAATGATATGAAGAGAAAAGAAATTAAGGGGCTCAAGTAGCAATAGCCCAGGGAAACTAAAGAAGAATGAATAAAGAAAGAAGAAATTATGGAGAAACACAATTTGTCTAGCTGCTTAAATTCATTCTCCTTAGGTTTGTATAGGCCCCCAAAATTCACCTCCCTGTTTCTAGAGATATCTTGTGTGACACCAGTAAGAAATTCACAGAGGCCCTTCAATGCCCATGCCCTATTAATCTACCGAATACCTTTCTTCTCATTTCAGTGAGAAGAGACTTCAAGATAATATGTGCTACACAGATGATAGAGAGGAAGGAAGGGAGACAGGAAAGAAGGAAGGAAGGAAGGAGTAAAGGAAGAAAGGAAGGAAGGAATGAACAAACAAAGATAGATAGATAGATAGATAGATAGATAGATAGATAGATAGATAGATAGATGGAATAGCAGGATGGTGATAGGAATAATTCATGTCAATACATAAAAATGTCTAAGTTTTAATGTAATGAAGATAACATCGCTGAGGAGTGTTGACTACAAAACCTTGCTCCTAGAAACTACAGGAATGCAACCTGATAGAAACTATGTTGTGAATTGAGCAAAGGAGATAATTCAGAGCCAATCTATATGAAAAAGGACTACACAGGGAACAGACAGGTCTATGAGATACTAAGCAGCCACAGAGTCACAGGGGAAGCAACCAATTCCCAACAGTTTACTATGTTACCAAAGTGAATTGCTATAGGTTTGGAGTACTGAATCCTCTTTCCACTCACAATATTTTCGGCTTCTGATCTGTTTAACAGAATATGAGTCTACTGTAGGTTGAAGTAACAATGAGGCTGCAATTGGCTTACAAATGAACTTCTAAATCCCCTTCTAGGGGAAGCATCAGGTTGTGCTAATGGAAACCACTGACTGCACTACAGAACAAAGTTTGGCTTGTCTGTTTGGCAGCATTGAGCCACTTCTGCAGTGAAGATCTTCTTCATGACAGCCTTGAATAACATGTAACTGTACAGTCTGTAAGGCTAGCTTCAATAAATAAATAAATAAATAACAAGTAGCTGGAATCATTAGTGTTTAGTTTCCTTGTCCTCATTAAGCCAGCATAAGGAAAGTGTGTCCTGTATCACCTCTGACTTTCGATGTTGGATGCTGCAGCTATGAGAGGATGAATGTTGGTAATTGGCTGTCTCTAAGGAAATGTACAAAGGTCATATACTCATAGGAAAAGTGCCCTCACTGTCTTCAGGGCAGGTATCCAGCCCCAGCAGTGAACCTTCTGGCCCTACATCCCTAGTCTCTAGTTGACATAGGTCCCCTCCCCTGTCCAGCACATGCAAGGCTGTTCGTGCTGAGCTGAGAAAAGTATCAGGGGAAACAGAGCCATTAGTTCCTCTGAAGAGCACTCTCTTGATTAAATACACTAACGGTGCTGTTTACTGTGTAAACTTTGGACGAAGCAGCCTCACAAAGGGGCTTCCTAACAAGGGCTGTTAGTATTTATGGCTGACATTGGAGACTCCTCATTCTACATTAATGAGCTCATCACAGCCTGAATTGCTATGACATTCTAGAAGCCAAGAGCATTCCAAAGCACTGAGGGGGTTGGATAGGTAATGCTTACCTGTGCTTGGCCCAAAGCCTTCCTGACCTAGATCACACTATGGATGCTAGCCATGAAAGTGACCACTGGCATCTACTATATACCAGTTTTGGGGTCAGAGGCTGTGGAGCAGAAGGTGTACAGATGCTAGACTCTGCAGGAGGCAGAAGCTACATAGTAAATGACTGCTGGGGGGAAGAGACTCTCTTACTAGCTGAATTGCCTGGAAAAGGCTCTTATACCTGGTCAGCTCCCTGTAGAGTGGTGCAAAAAAAACCTCCAGGGTTAGAGCTTTCATGGGCCTCCTGCTGTAACTAATCCCCCACTCATACTCCTATAAACATCTCCAATAAACTCCTTGTTTGTCTAAGATGGACTTCAGTAGAATCATTTACTCGGTCTGTTGTTGGTGACTATTTGAGTTGAGAAGTTTGTTCATGTCTTTCTGGAAGTCACACAACAGTGTTTTCTTTGAGTAAAGGGCCATGGTGAGTAAATTCCTCTCCCTGTATGGACCAAATGGATGACGGTGCCCAGAACATTTCCAAGCCTTAAGTAATCCAAAACGGATTATCTACTCTTGCTATTGACCTGCTTCACAGCCAGTAACTATGTGATATTGGGCAAGAAGCTTCCTTTCTCTGAATCTGATATCTACACAAGAAGGCATTCAAGCTAGATAGAAATCATGACCTTACTAAACTCACTGGCTGGAAGAAGACAAAACTAAGATATCCATATTCATGAATCTAGCAAGGAAAGTGTTAGTGGTGGGAGTCAAGCAAAGCCCCGTGATGGGCTTCTGAGACTCCAGAAACTTTCAGAGTGCAAGTAACAGTTTATGTGTGTGCATAGCATCCACCAGATTCAATGAGATCTAAAGGACTTCAGAACTATGTGTGCTCGGATCTATTAACATTCTCTGAAGGTTCTTCAACTCCCCTTATAACTCCCCAAGGTGAGTCAGAAACAGAGCTTCCCAGGTATTATGAGTATTATGAGCAGCATTTTGAGGTAAGATATCATAGGACTCACACCTTTGATGTGTGCCCACCTATATAAGAAGGAGGGATTGGCATTTAGAGTTAAATGGACCTGAGCTTACACTTCAACCACCTTGATCTGGAAGTCTGTTCTCATCTTACAAATCTGACACAACAACGCACAAAACCTCTGTCCTCAAACATTGTCTCATGTATACTAAGTCTATTCATAGACTTAGTATACATTCATGTGTTCTACAATAAGAGTGCCTAAATATGGTAATTACCATGTGTGGCTGTTGTGCGGGAGCATCTGCACCAAAGAATGCTTTGAGGATTCATGTGTGATGGTGAATATAATTTCTCTGGTTCTATCTAAGTGCCAGCAATATTATCATTGATAATGAACATAAATAAGACGACTCTGTGGCTTGGTCTGTATCCTAAGCTATGTTTTCTTTCTGTACTGGGAGATGCTGACTACTGGCTCATCCTTGAATTCCCTGAAAGTGAGAATTTCAGTGAAATTCTTTGCTCCAGCCTTCACCAAGAGCAAATAGAGCAGTAGAAGATGGGATTCAGACAAGCAGCTGGAGGCTCCAAGGACCCTGCAAGGATAGTAGACAAGCCATTCAAAGAAGCATATTACAAGTCCAGCAGGATGGAAAGAGAAGTCCAGGGTTGCTGCTTAACTTACTACCAGTAAAGAGGGGCTGGAGAACAGCGGGTACCTGCTGATCTTATTGCTACAGGTTCCCAGGTGCCCTGATTACCTCTCAGCAGGGAGGGGTAGACATAAAGAAAGCAAAAAGTAAGTGAATGGATAGCTGGATGTGCTCCAAGAGGAGGACTGACCCTCCCTCTGCAAAGCAGAGCCTGCCAATTCCTCTCCTTTCTCATTCTTTAATTAAAAAAACAGCCCTCCAGCCCTGTCGGGGAGGAGAATAGTTGCTGTTGGGCAGAGATGCTTAGAGAAGCTAGAAGGTCTCTCTTGGGTTCTGTGAATGAGAGTTGGATCTCAAGGGACTACGGATAAAGTGGAGTTTGGAATAAGGGGAGGTTGATGGATGGAGAGAATGAAAAAAAAATCTATTAGCAAGGCTGAGTCCCTTAGAGAATGGTTCTTGAAGAAGCCGAGTAAACAGCTTCCTGATCCTGGAGATTTGTTAATTAAGCATTTGGAACAGGCTCTGGGGTAGAAAGGCAGACAATAGAATCCAGTTTTGAGAGTAGTCTTCTAGGCTTCAAAGACAGCAGGATATTTTAGGGGCACTGGCCTGAGTAAGGTGTAAGTCAAACTCTGAAAGAGAGACAGAACCCTTTATCCCATGTACTACAGGAGGACTTATTAATTGTAAGACCAGCTAGAGAGAGGACAGGGACAGTAAGGAAATCTTATGAGTAAAAGCAAAAGCTTTTTTAACAAAGTGTGTTAAGGCAGCGAAGCCACACAGCAAAGGGATTCCCTCACTGGCATGAACTATATGCACAGTATAAGCAAGCAATTCATTGTTATTGCTTTATGCTACTGTGATGCTGGAGTTTCTTTTAATCCATATCAGCACATAGTCTAGCCTAACTGAGATACGTTGTTGTATCAGATTTGACAGAACCATTCTCTGTTGATAGATGCTGTCTGTGTTCTGTAGCTTTGTCAACTTTACACAAACTAAAATCACCTGGGAAGAGGGACTGGAGAAGGTACCTTTATCAGATTGGCCTGTAGGAATTTTCTTTATTAATGATTGATATGAGAGCGCAGACTATGCTGCCACCCGCCAGGATAGGTTAGTCATATAAGCAAGCTGAGCAAGCCATGAGGAATAAGCCAGCAAGCAGAGTTCCTCCAAGGCTTTTGTTATACCATCTTCCTCCAGGTTCCTGCCTTGATTTTCTGCCCCAATTTCCCTTAGTGATGGAAAGAGACCAGGGAATTATAAGATGAAATAAACCTTTTTCTTCTCTAAGGTGTTTCTTTTTTTTTATCAGTGTTTTACCACAGCAACAGAGAAATAAACTAGAACAGATGTCTATGTCACTTCTTATATTTTCCAGTTTTTTTTTTTAAATAGAGTTCCAATAAATACTCCTTTGCATGGTTTCACAACTTGGTCTTTGAGTACCGAGTAATAAATTATGGAAGGATACATAGCAGGTTCTAAAGGGTTGCATGACTTTATGATGATTGGCACCTGGGATTGTTAGTATGGAAGAAGTGGGAGAAAGTAGAAAGAAACAAAACAAGACAAATTCATAAACAATCCCTATGAAAAATTGTGAATGAAATAATCATATTTATGCAATCCCATGAAAGCCTAAATCTATAAATAGTTCTATACAATCACATTTTTATCTATCTATATACAAAACTTTTAAAACTTAGAATTACTTAGTAAATTTTTATAAAAAGGAAGCCACTAGACCATTTAAGACTCTAATGAAAATGCAAATGCAAATGCTAATGCTAATTTAGTATGATGAAATACTGGCGGATTATTAAGCACTTATTTATACTTCTGCTCAGGACAGTCAGGGATTAGCTACTGTATGCTAAGAGAAGGAATGAAGTCAGAGTGCCCAGGATAGCCTGATGCTGATATAATAGGAGAAGAAGAGAGAGGGAACTTGGATGTTGTTTAAGGATAGGCCAAGGGAGACACTTGAGTCGGATCAGAGCACATTTCATACTGAAAGGTGTTGAGGTGCATGCACAGAGCCACTGAGGTAGAATTGCTAGGCAGACAAATGCTTGTGCCATTATCTGGCTGAACATTATTTTATAAGAAGAAGGTATTTTTATTTTCTTCAGAATACCACTAATAACTAGCACAATGGCTAACCTGGCATTATAAAAGCCCAAGAAACATTTTGGTGATCAAGAAAGAGAGAGAGAAGAGCAGAGTCTACTTCAATCCTTTGGGCTATAGGATGGAAAGCCCACCCCATTCCCTGGAAGAGAGCTGGCTGGATCCTAAATAATTCCAGGACCTTCTCCCCTCCCTGCCTATAAGCATTAGTTTTTATTGCCATACTGCCCACCAGCCATCTCTAGCTCAGCATGGTGTTTCCACTGGGTCTCTGAGAGTGTGTCAGCATTTACTGTGAATGGGCTGTCACCTCTGCCTTTCTAGACAAAGCTTTTTAACTAGGTTTGTCACCAATCCTAACAATACAGATCATACATGTGCTGGTGAAGTCTAGTTTCACTTTCTGCAATTGCTGCTACTCCCTTCCTGTCTGTATTTTCTCCAGGAAAAAAAAAAAGAAAGAAAAGAAAAGGAGCACAGTCTTTGAGGTGCACGGCACTATCTGCTTTTCACACCTGACTACATCCAGAAGATCACATCTCCTGGACTGGATATACTAACTTATTATAAAATATAAAGAACTTGCCAAGCATTCAAACTATAGTTAGATAGAGGATCTTATAGGCTCACCTGTTCCAAGGCGTTAGGGTCTGATAACCCTTTAATGTATTATCTTTCCAAGCAGATGGGCATTATTACAGAGTACAGAGTAAATGTGTTGTTATGCACATCTGATAAAACTGTGGACTCTGGCTTAATTTTCTGAACATGAATATATTTGATGTAAGTGTAGCATAAGAAACCAAGTGGTTAAATATCAATCTACTTGGGATATGGCAAAAATGGGTAGAACTATTAAGAACTGAGCCATTTATAAATGGGGATGGTTTTAACCAGAAACAATGGAATATAAAATATGTAGCTGAAATATCGAGGGGATTTTATTGTATTAGAATCCAAGAACCTCACTATTCGGTTAATTGAGTGGCTCAATATATCTCTTCTTTCTTTTATAGTCCATGTGATTGCAAGGTGGTTGTGGCTGTTCTGTATAATGTGCAAATATGGCAGTCATTATTAAATAAATTACGAGAATGATTTCACCTCTTCTTTCCTATGCATCTTTTTCCCATCTGTAGAAAAACAGTGGCAGAAGCTCTTTGTATTAACTCACATCAATGTGCAATCATAACAAATATAACCCAGATTCTGAAGACAAAATGCAATAGAGATTTACTTCTTGCTCGTTTCATAGTCTAATTCAAAGCTGAAGACTGCTGTGAATGCTCTCCTTCATGAACATTTTCAGGGATCCAGGCTCCTTCCATTTATTGCTTCTATCACTCTTCATGATCTCAGAATAATCTTCCTCTGGATGGTAAGCAAAAATATTATGGAGCAGAATTGTCATATCTCACATCTATTCAAATTCTACTTGAGAAAACCAGTCACAGGATCTCATATACAAAGGGCTAGGGTTATGTACTGACTTGATCAGGGTTTCTCTTCCTGCACAAGCATGGTGACCAACAAGTAAGTTGGGGAGGAAAGGGTTTATTCAGCTTATACTTCCACATTGCTGTTTATCACCAAAGGAAGTCAGGACTGGAACTCAAGCAGGTCAGGATACAGGAGCTGATGCAGAGGCCATGGAAGGATGTTACTTACTGGCTTGCTTCTCCTGAACTGCTCAGTTTGCTTTCTTATTGAACTCATTGCAGGGATGGCACCACTCAAAATGGGCCCTCCTGCCTTGATCACTAATTGAGAAAATGCCTTACAACTGGATCTCATGGAGACACTTCCTCAAGGGAGGCTCCTTTCTCTGTGATAACTCCAGCTTGTGTCAAGTTAACATACAAAACCAGTCAGTACATGTACCCTGATTTTATGCCAGAGAAAAAGAGGAGAATGTGGCTATTAGTAAGAACTATTAGTCTCTACTATATCCCATCAGAATTCCTCTCATTTCCTATTGATCAGAGCTGGGTCACAAACTCACTGGTGTCACTTTCAAGAGGAACAAGACATATCATAATAACTAATGAGTTGACTGGTTTCTAAGGTGACTATGAATAATCCCCATCTACTACTAGTGTCCTTCTATAATCCCTATATTTAACTCTGAATATGCATGAGGTGAGTGACTTTTGAACCAGTACAGTTGATAACAATTCATGATGTCATAGCCAGAATTATGTGCTTTTTTTCCCTCAATGAAGAGGATAACAGAATACCATTTTTGTAATTACATTTTGTCACATTATATAAGATTAAATTAGTCTCTTTTTCATAACCACAATGCCATACCTAATGTATGCACATTAAAGGAAGAGATTTATTAAAATTACATTTGGAAGCTAAATGTCCATGCCTTATGGCAAAGTCACTGGCTCTTGCAATTTCTCTATGGGTGCATACACCCTGGAGAATCATACTATCGTAGGAACGCAGATGAGGAGGAGGGTCACATAGTGAGCTAGGAAACAGAACAATTCAGGGGTCAGCCTCACTCTGTTATAACAACTCTTCTGGACAACAACATCTTACTCAGACCTTCAGTCAGCACCGACCTCTTCCAGGAACACTTTCCTCAACTTTTCCTTCCCACTAGACTTTACTTCTTCAAGTTTTCCAACCACCTCGTAACGTTGCTACAGTAAGAACCACCTTCCCAGCATGTAACCCTATGGAGACCACACAGAAATCATATCCAAAACATAGCAGATTCTGTCTCTGTAGATGTCTCTGTAGATGCTCACTTTGTGGCTTGATGATGGAATTTCTCATGTTGAATATAGCATGTAGACTAGACTGTTCCAGTACCATGTAGTAGGAAATGGAAGACTATAGTCTACATTTGTAGAAATGAATTCTGTACATAACTACCTATTTAAGACAAGGTTGTGAGACACAGAGTAGAAGACCCAGATAGGCTGTGCCTGAACTCCTGCCCTGCAGAAGTGCTGACTAAATGTGATAAGCATGTAGAAAGGCATTGTGCATCCAATGACTATTACTATAGCTTGAATTAATCATGACTGTCCACTGGAAGGGAAAGAAAGTCAATGCATTTGATCTATGGGAGAATAAACACCCAATTAAGAGCAAGCTTTTTCAGGAAGGCTTATGAATGCCTCGCTATTGGTACATTAATAATGATTGATAAAGACTGCCCTCTGCTCACCCTCAAATGCATGTCAGGGGATAGGGGCTTTTGTTGGTAGAAGCCTTAGGTTATAGTAGTGTCAGGGGAAAACATAATAAAATGATAGAAAAAAAATACATGAATAGAACAATATATATAAATATATGTATATATGTGTATATATACATATATATGAAAAACTAAATAAGTTTTATGTAAATTAGAATTGAATATTAAATGACTAGTATAGGGCAGAGAGTGTAGCACAGTTGGTAGAGGGCTTTCCATGAAAAGACATGCATGAAACCTTGAGTTCACCTCATAAATCAAGCCACTGACACCAGCATTTAGGTGCTAGAGACACAAGGATCAGCAGTGCTGATCTTGACAGTATCTTTGGCTACAAAAATTGGAGAGTAGCAGTTGGGTACCTGAGACTCTATCTCAGAAAAAGGTTGTTGTGTGTGTGTGTGTGTGTAGTGTGTGTAGTGTGTGTGTGTGTGTGTGTGTGTGTGTGTGTTGTGTGTGTAAGCATATATAAACACATGCACTTTAAGAAAGACCCTAAGTGTGTACTGTATAGGGCCTGAGGATATGGATTGCTGAGTCATAGAGATATGGGATGAGGAATGAATATAAAAAATGTTTTGGAGAAGCCTCAGATAATCTTTATGAAACAAGAAAAAGTGTTTAGGGTGTTACCATGGATAGTAGGCATGGTGAGGAAGGATAGAAGACAGAGTCCTCTGGATTGGTTAACATCAGTCATCAGTTGGATACAAAGTAGAGCCATGGGTCCCAGAGTGAGAGAAGCCACAGAATGGTACCAGGAAGAGGAGGTGATAAGAAAACAGCTGACTTATTTATCAGTAGCAAGGGATACACCTTCCAGGTGAGCAAGGACATCATCTATCCACTCTGTTACCTATGCTGGGGCAAAAAGGTAGACACAGATAAAACAGAATGTGTGCCTATACAGGGTCACTGACATCTATATTACAGCAATTTAATTTTTCAATTCAATAACCCCCAAATTAAAAGTAGCTTTTTCCAAATCACATCTCTCTCTCTCTCTCTCTCTCTCTCTCTCTCTCTCTCTCTCTCTCTCTCTCTCTCTCTATATTATATTATATATATATATATATATATATTGCCTCATTAGCAAGTGTTGATCACATTGCTTACATTTTCCTTTCCTTTGTGATAGTTTCAGTAACAATTAGTGCTCTGATCATTGACATGGTTTGTTGATGAAAATAACAGAAGGGAAATTACAATGTAAATGGCGCAGTCCTGCCAAGTGCAACCAAATGAGCTGGCATAGTCAAGGAAGAAGAGAATGTCACGTAGCACAATGACACAGACCAAGCTAGACTTAAAGGACCTTCTGGATCTGTTCCTGTCCTGGGAGAATGACTCAGTTTTGCCAAAATGATACCAACTGTACCATGAATTAATTTTATTGAATTAAATTGCTTTGATCCATAATTTATTTATATTTAATCTGTAAGTTCATTTTGCGGCATCCATGAGAGCTGCTCACAAGAAGCATGCTTGTGTCTCTCTTTCTGGGCATGTAGCAGGAATCCAGTGCTGACTAGGATGCATGATCAGTTCTGGCTAGTGGGCTGCAAGTATAAAGAGACAGAGCCAGAGCAATATTGAGTATGATTCCCCCAGGGATGACCCGGACTTCAGGCACCTTTGAAATTAGGCTTAGCATGGTCACGTGTCACTTAACAGAAGAGTAAATTCTGAGAGATAAGTGACAAGACATGATAGGCAAACATTGTAGAGTGCTGGTACAAACCTAAAGGATTCTAGATTAAGCATCTGACATAAATTAATGATGTAATAAAGAGGGAAAGTAGGGTGTGGGTGATAGTGTAGGTAGTAAGGAACTTGCTGTGCAAGTGTTAGGACCTCAATTTCATTCTTCTCCCTCCCCCAAATCCACATTTTAAGAAGTCCAGTGTGGTCTTCTTAAAATGAGACAGGGCAACAGAGTGTGGTGGTTGTCTCTGAAGCCTCCTGACTGGCTAGCCTAGTCTTCCCAGTGAATTCCAAAAAGAGACACTGTCCCAAGGTAGATAGCACCTGAGGAACACAGCCAAGGTTGTATTCTGGCATTCAGTGCACACACACACACACACACACACACACACACACACACGTGCACACATGAATATACACATCATCAAAGAGGGCAGCTAAGCTTGGAGTATAAGTTAATGATGGAAAAGAGGATACTGCTGTAGGGAGATGACATATTGTTTTAAGGCAAATTTTCATATCAGGAATAAATTCTAAAATAGTGATAACATGATAAAAAGAATAATAAGTAGTTACACAAACCACTACCATAGTCATTTGCTATCAGATGTTATGTGTCGTACCTAATTCCAAGTGCTATCATTTTATTCAAATGCCAGTGCAATATATGTAGTGATGTGATTATGAATAAGAAATAAGTTTTGTGTGATGTTAAGGTGGCTTTGATGTCACAAGGTGATATGGAAGTTTCAATCCATCATAATCTCATGAGACCACAGTCACATACATACCTATCATGGAAGAATTCCAGAAGGTACATAGCTGTATCATTAGGAGGCAGCCTGGGGCTTCTGAATGCACAGGAATTATCTGAAGACTAGCAAGTAGGAAGTGAGTTCAAATTTTTCCATATACTTACTCCAGATTATGTTTGGTCAAGAGGTAATACTATACTAGTAGGAATTACAGGACAAGAGAAAGAGATGAAAGTAGTAGGTACTGGCCCACTCCTCTTGTCCACCCTGGTTCTAGCTATTTCCTCATCTTGTCCTAGAAGATGTTATTGCACCTCAAGTTTGGTATTACACCAGGTTGGTTTCCTTAATCCCTGTGTCTCACTCATAAAAATACAACTATGGAGATTATAAAAAGTCCCTGAGATATTTCAGTTTGCTCTTATGCTTTCTATCTTCTGGCACCTGCCTGAGGTACTAATAGCCGCTTCTGGAGCAGGCCAGCTTCCAGCTGTTTTGTGCTATCACACAGTATAAGAAAAAGTATGTCTTTGCCATCACTAAGAGTTTGGAATTTTTTATTAGCATCTATTGTGAGAAATAAGAATGTTACTATCATTTAAGAAGCTAAATATGACACGTTAATATATAGTTTGGCATTCGTGGTGTCTTCATGGTGTTTAAAATTATCCTTGGAAGGCATCCACAGTAAGGTGTTTTCCTTGAAAGAATCTGCCCCTCTCCCCTGCTGAGAAACCCTGATCAAGATAAGGAATGAAGCCAGCCAGACCCAAATGTGTGTGCTTGTGCCCTGGGTTACTTTCAATGGAACTTTTAAGCTTCTCTTTCTGCATCCATTAAAGACAGATCATAGAGCTAACTCAGGGGGCTCCAAGGTTGAGACTATGTACATAAAATGCTTAGCAGACAGCTTGACATTTAGTGCGTGTTCTACATAGGAGACCTAAGGTTGCCTCATTAATGATAGCTACGATTAAATTGTTGCTAACACTCACCAAGGAATTAGAATCTAGGGGAAAGCTTGTAGAAACAATGGACAGGGGCTGAGAAGAAGCAAGAGTAGAACAGAGAAGGGTTAGACATAATAACATTTACTTCCAGAGCCATAGAATAGGAAGTTTTTGCAGAAGGTCTCTGATGAGGGGCAACAATATAGGCTGAAATGGAAGCTTGGACAAGACCTATTCATAGTTGGTTGAGTAGAGATTTAAACCATCTCTTAAGAGTGTCTGGGAGATGAAGTCAGAAAAGCTCCCCATTTGTCACTTTCTTTTCTGTATCTATCCAAAAATAGGGACATTGTAATTATCCTTAAGGCAGACTATCCAGAGCTGCTGCAAGGAACACTCCCTTGCTGAAATTTGATATGAGTGACCCAGCTCCAAGAAGCTGTCAAGGGCATGCCAGCCCACTGGCTCTGCTAAGCACCGGGATGTTCACCTGCCAGGTGGGATATGACCCATGACATGGAGCAGCTGTCTAAGCCATAGCTTCAGATGTGTCAGCACATTCTCCTGGGCTTTTAGCCTCTCACCCAGCTTCTCCCCTTGGAATCATGTGCTTAGGAATGGTGGTTCCTCTAGCCAGTTCAAGAAGAAGATGGTCCCAGGTCATCCTCCTCAAAATCTCCACATCTCCCTAGTTTCTACCCCACCACCAAGGCCAAATCTGTTCCATATACTAAGGGAAATTTTGGCACCCTGTAGATGTTTTTATTATTAAGGTGCTGGTAGTAATAACAATAATGATTTTGTAGCACTTTTATCCAGAGTAAGCAGTCAGCAGGAAATAATGCATTCAATCAGCAAAAATATCCTGTGCTCATTTTCCTGTCAGAGCTCTGTTTCTTTCCTCCACAAACATCAAATACACAACTATACATCCACATGCACACACCACACACACACACACACACACACACACACAACGCACACACGCATGCCTTGAACCATACACACCATCCATATTTACACACACATCACTCATCCTCAATGCTAAGCACATGTACTACATACCATACACATATTACACACACACACACACACATACATGCCACATAGCATGCATAAAATATATCATTATATATACACACACACTATAAATGTACACACTAAACACTATGCACCCTGTACTGGCTGGGTTTGTGTCAACTTGACACAAGCTGGAGTTATCACAGAGAAAGGAGCCTCCTTGAGAAAGTGCCTCCATGAGATCCAGCTGTAAGGTATTTTCTCAATGACTGATCATGAGGGAGGGCCCCTTGTGGGTGATACCATCCCTGGGCTGGTAGTCTTGGGTTCTATCAGAAAGTAAGCTGAGGAAGCCAGGGGAAGCAAATCAGTAAGAAACATCCTCCATGGCCTCTGCATCAGCTCCTGTATCCTGACCTGCTTGAGTTCCAGTCCTGACTTCCTTTGGTGATAAACAGCAATGTGGAAGTATAAGCTGAATAAACCCTTTCCTCCCTAACTTGCTTCTTGGTCATGATGTTGGTGCAGGAATAGAAACCCTGACTAAGACACACCCAAATCACAGCACATAGATACACATATGTCTGAAACATTCTTCATAACCAAAATATATCACATAGGTTGACGCAAACCACATATGTACTCCATGTATCTACCACACAGTGTGTCTTGCTTCATGCTAACAGCTCATATTTGTTTTTTCTCATTCTTGATTTTTTTAAAACCTTTATTAAATTATTTATTTACTTATATTCCACAAGTTGCTTCCTCTTCCCTGCCCTCCCTCCCCGAGTTCTTCACCTGACCACCCCTCCCCCCACCTCTGAGAGGGTGCTCCCCACCACCACCCCCACATCACCCCCACCAGCATCCCTCTTCTCTGGGACATCAAGTTTCCCCAAGATTCAGCACAGTGTCTCCCACTGAAGTCAGTCCTCTTCTACACATGTGCCAGGGCCATGAGCCAGCCCATTCATGCTCCTTTGTTTTTGGCTTAGTCTCTGGGAGCTCTGAGGGGTTCAGGTTAGTTGACCCTGTTGTCTCTCCTATGGTGTTTTTAATCAATCCCCTTCAGATCCTTCAGTCCTTCCTCTAACTCTCCCATGTGGGTTCGCATATCTGTTTTTGTCTCAGTCAGTTGCTGGTAGAGCCTCGAAGAGGACAGCTATGCCAGGCTTCTGTCTCCACACACAATATGGCCTCAGAAATAGTGTCAGGCATGGAATAGATTCCATGTTGGGCTGGTCACTGGGTAGCCTTACTTTCAGTCTCTGCTCCAATTTGTCCCTGCATTTCCTTTAGACAGGAATAATTCTTGGAATTTGAAGATGGACAAGTATCCTTTGCCTCAACTAGGGGCTATGTCTATTGACTGGTAGTGGTTTCTTCTACTTCCGTCTCCCCACTATAAGGCATTTCAGCTAATGTTATTCCTATAGAATCCTGGTAGCCTTTCACATCCCAGTTCTCCGGGGATTTCTAGAGTTTCCCCTGCCCCATAAACCCCAATGCTGCATATTTCAATTCATTCTCCTGGGCTTCTGAGCTTCTGTCCTGTCTCATCCCATACCTGATCTTGCTGCCCTTTTCCCCTCCTGCTCCACTCTCCCACTCTGGTCCCTCCCTCTTTGTGCCTCTGGTGACTATTTTGTTCCCCCTTCTAAGTGTGATTGAAGCATCCACACTTGGGCCTTCCTTCTTGCTAGGCTTCCTACAGTTTTTGAGTTGTATCATGGGCATTCTGAACTTTTTGGCTAATAACAATTTATCAGTGAATACATGCTATGCATGTTATTTTGGGTCTGGGTTACTTCACTCAGGATGATACTTTCTGGTTTCATCCATTTGCCTACAAAAGACATGGTTTTAAAAAGTTTTCATTATTTTAAATAACTGAACAGTATTTCATTGTGTAAATAAACCACGTTTTCTGTATCCATTCTTCAGTTGTGGGACATATGAGTTGTTTCCAGCTTCTGGCTATTACAAATAAGGCTGCTATGAGCATAGTGGAGCATGTGTCCTTGTGGTATGATGGAACATCTTTTGGGTATATTCCCAGGAATAGTATAACTGAGTCTTCAGGTACATGTATTTCCAGTTTTTGAGGAACCACTAGATTGATTTCCAGAGTGATTGTACCAGTTTTCAATCCCACCAGCATTGGAGGAGTGTTCCTATTTCTCTACATCCTCACCACTTGATTTTTTGATCTTAGCCATTCTGATTGGTGTAAAGTAGAATCTCAGAGTCATTTTGATTTGCATTTCCCTCATGATTAAGGATATTGAACATTTCTTTAAGTACTCCTCTGCCATTCCAGATTCCTCTGTTGAAAATTCTGTTTAGCTCTGTACCCCATTTTTTAATTGGGTTATTTGGTTTTCTGGCATCTAACTTCTCAAGTTCTTTTTATAATTGGGATATTAACCGTCTATTGGATGTAAGATTAGCAAAGATCTTTACTCAATCTGTAGGCTGCATTTTGTCCTATTGACAGTGTCCCTTGCATACAGAAGCTTTTCGGTTTCATGAGGTCCCATTTGACAATTGTTGATCTTAGAGCCTGAGCCATTGGTGTTCTGTTCAGGAAAACTTCCCCTGTGCCAATGTGTTCAAAGCTATTTCTCCCTTTCTCTTCTATTAGATTCAGTGTATTTGATTTTATGTGGAAGGTACCTGGTCCACTTGGACTTGAGCTTTGTACAAGGAGATAAATATGGATCAATTTGCAGTCTTTCATATGCAGACCACCAGTTAGACCAGCACCATTTGTTGAAGATGCTGTCTTTTTTTCCACTGTATGATTTTGGCTTTTTTGTCAATGATCAAGTGTCCACAGGTGTGTGGGTTTATTTCTGGATCTTCCATTCTAACCCATTGATTGACCTCTACATCTCTGTACCAATACTATGAAGTTATCAATATTGCTCTGTAGTAGAGGTTGAGGTCAGGGATGGTGATTCCTCTAAAACTTTTTTATTGTTGAGAATTGTTTTCACTATTCTGTTTTTCTTGTTTGTTCACTTTTGGTTTTCCATATGAAGTTGAAAACTGATCTTCCCCTGTCTGTGAAGAATTGTGTAGGAAATTTGATGGGGATTGCATTGAATCTGTAGATTGCTTTGGGTAGGACGGCCATTTTTACTATGTTAATCCTGTCAATCCATGTGCATGGGAGATCTTTCCATCTTCTGAGGTCTTCTTTGATTTCTTTCTTCAGAGTCATGAAGTTCTTGTTATACAGATCTTTCATTTGTTTGGTTAGATTTACATCAAGATATTTTATATTCTTTGTGACTATTGTAAAGGGTGTTGTTTTATTATTTTTTTTCAGCCCTTATGTCATTTGTATAAAGGAAGGCTACTGATTTGTTTGAGTTAATTTTATATCCAGCCACTTTCCTGAAGTTGTTTATTAGTTGTAGAAGTTCTCTGGTAGGATTTCTGGGTTTCTTATGTATACTATCATATCATCTGAAAATAGTAATACTTTAACTTCTTTTCCAATTTTTATTGCCTTGATCTTCTTTTGTTGTCTTATTGCTCTAGCCAGAAGTATGAGTACTATTGAATAGATAAGGAGAGAGTGGGTAGCCTTGTCTTGTCCCTGATTTTAGTGGGATTACTTCAAGTTTCTCTCCGTTTAATTTGATATTGGCTGTTGATTTGCTATATATAACTTTTACTATATTTAGCTATGGGCATTGAATTCCTGATCTTTCCAAGTCTTTTATATGAAGGGGTGTTGGATTTTGTCAAAGTCTTTTTCAGCATCTAATGAGATGATTATGTGATTTTTTTTCTTTGAGTTTGTTTATATAGTGGATTACATTAATAGATTTTTGTATATTGAACCATCCAAGCATCCCTGGGATGAAGCCTACTTAATTCTGCTGAATGAAGGTTTTGATGTGTTCTTGGATTCAGTTTTTGAGAATTTTATTGAGTATTTTTGCATCAATATTCATAAGCAAAATTGGTCTGAAGTTCTCTTCTTTGTTGGGTCTTTGTGTGGTTTAGGTATCAGAATAATTGTGGCTTCATAGAATGAATTAGGTAGTGTCCCTTCTGTTTCTATTTTGTCAAATAGTTTGAGGAATATTGGTATTATCTCTTCCTTGAAGTTCTGCTAGAATTCTGCACTAAAATCATTGGCCCTGGGCTTTTATTTTGATTGGAAGTTTAATTTCCTTATGTGTTATGAGAGTGTTTAGATAGTTCACCTGCTCTTGATTTAACTTGCTATGTAGTATCTATCTAGAAAAATTATACATTTCATCTAGATTTTTCCAGTTTTGTTGAGTATAGACTTTTGTAATAAGGTCTGATGATATTTTTAATTTTCTTAGTTTCTGTTATTATATTTCCTGTTTCATTTCTGATTTTGTCAATTTGGATACTGACTCCTTTAGTTAGTTTGGCTAAGGATTTGCTATTTTGCTGATTTTCTCAAAGAACCAGCTTTTGGTTTTGTTGATTCCTTTGTTTCAAATTGGTTGATTTCTTTTCTTTCTTTTTTTTTTTTTTATTGGAAATTTTATTTACATTTCAGATGTTCTCTCCTTACCCCATTTCCCCCCCTCCCTCCCAGGAACTCACTATCCCTTCCCCCATCCTCCTGCCTCCACGTTGCTGTACCCCCACCCACCCTCCCCTGTACCTCACCTCCCCACCCTCGATTCCGCCCCCCCCCATGCTGTCCAGCCTTCATGGGACCAAGGATCTCTTCTCCCACTTATATATAGCTCCCTTGCATATATAGCTGGAGCCATGGGTCCCTCCCTAAGCGCTCCCAGGCTGGTGTTTAGACCCTGGGGGCTCTGGTTGGTTGGTATTGTTGCTTCCTCATGGTGTCTCGAATCCTCTCAACTCCTTCAGCCTTCACTCTATCTTCTCCATTGGGAACCCCATGATCATTTTAATGGTTAGCTGTGAGCATCTGCCTCTGAGTATGTCAGACTCTTGCAGACTTCTAAGGAGACAGCTATATCAAGCTCCTGTCAGCATGTACATCCTGACATCCACATCAAACTCTACCTTTGGTGACTGCACATAGGATGGATATCCAGGTGGAATGGTCTGTAGACGGTCCCTCCTTCAGTTTCTGTCCTGCACTGTGTCTCCATATTTGCTCCCTTGAGTATTTTGTTACTCCTTCTAAGAAGGACTGAAGCCCTCCCCCACTTGGTCATCATTCTTCATGAGCTTTATGTGGTCTGTGAGTTGAATCTTGGGTATTTCAGACTTCTGGGCTAAAATCCAATAATCAGTGAGTGAATACCATGTATGTTCTTTTGTGATTGGGTTACTTCACTCAGGATGATATTTTCTAGTTCCATCCATTTATATAAGAATTTATCAAATTCATTGTTTTTAATAGCTGAGTAATATTCCATTGTATAAATGTACCACATTTTTTGTATCCATTCCTCTGTTGAAGGGCATCTGGGTTCTTTCCAGTTTCTGGCTATTATAAATAAAGCTGCTATGAACATAGTGGAGCATATGTCCTTGTTATATGTTAGAGCATCTTCTGGATATATACCCAGGAGTGGTATAGCTGGGTCCTCAGGTAGTGATATGTCCAATTTTCTGAGGAACCGCCAGACTGTTTTCCATAGTGGTTGCACCATCTTGCAATCCCATCAACAATGGAGGAGTGTTCCTCTTTCTCCACATCCTCCCCAGCATCTACTATCACCTGAGATTTTTATTTTAGCCATTCTGACTGGTGTGAGGTGAATCTCAGGTTGTTTTGATTTGCATTTTCCCTGATGACCAAGGATGCTGAACATTTCTTTAAGTGCTTCTCGGCCATTCACATTTCCTCAGTTGAGAATTCTTTGTTTAGCTCCGTACCCCATTTTTTAATAGGGTTATTTGGTTGTCTAGAGCCTAATTTCTTGAGTTCTTTGTATATATTGGATATTAGTCCTCTATCGGATGTGAGATTGGTAAAGATCTTTTCCCAATCTGTTGGTTGCCGTTTTGTCCTATTGACAGTGTCCTTTGCCTTACAGAAACTTTGCAATTTTATGAAGTCCCATTTGTCAATTCTTGATCTTAGAGCATAGGCCATTGGTGCCCTGAGTTTGATTATTCTGTCTTTTACAGTCTCTGGTGAGAAGTTTGGTGTAATTCTGATAGGTCTGCCTTTATATGTTTCTTGATCTTTTCCCCTTTCTGCTTTAAATATTCTTTCCTTGTTCTTTGCATTTAATATTTTGAATTTCATGTGACAAAAGGATTTTCTTTTCTGGTCCAATCTATTTGGTGTTATGTAGACTTCTTGTAAAGTTATGGCCATCTCTTTTTTTTTTTTTTTTTTTTTCAGGTTGGAGATGTTTTCTTCTATGATATTTTTTAAGATTTTATCTGGCCTTTTGAGCTGGAATATTCCTTCTCTTCTTTTCCTATTATTCTTAGGTTTGGTTTTTTTCAATGTGTCCTGGATTTCCCAGATCTTTTGGGTTAGGAGTTTTTTTTTTACATTTTGTAGTTTCTTTAACTGCTGTATCAATCACTTCTATGATATCTTCTATGCCTGAGATTCTCTCTTTTATCTCTTGTATTCTGTTGATGATGCTTGCATCTGTAGCTCCCGATTTCTTTCCTAGCTTATTCCATCTCCAGGATTGCCTCCATTTGGGATTTCTTTATTTTTTCTACTTCCACTTTTAGGTCTTGTATGGCTTTGTTCAATTCTTTCACCTGTTTAATTGTATTTTCCTATGTTTTATAGGGATTTTTTTTCCTCTTTAATGACTTATACCTGTTTGCCTATGTTTTCCTGTATTTCTTTAAGTGAGTTATTTATATCCTCCTTAAAGGTCTCTATCTTTATGTGATGAGATTTTAGATTAGCATCGTGCTTTTCAGGTGTGTTGGTGTATCCAGGGCTTGCTGTAGTGGGAGAACTGGGTTCTCATGGTGGCAAAATACATTGGCTTCTCTTGCCTGTGTTCTTTCTCTTGCCTCTTGCCATCTTGTTATCACTGGTGGTAACTGGCCTAGATGTCTGTGTCTGGAGCCTGCCTCCTAGGAGGCAGGTAGAGCTCTGTGACCTGGGTTAGAGCAGGTCTCCTGGGAGGCAGGTAGTACTGTCTATATTTAGGGGGCACCCTCCTGTGTCCCTGATTAGAGCAGTCCTCCTGTGTCCCCTTTTAGGGTAGTTCTTCCTAGAGACAGTGAGATTGCGGGATGTAGGGGAAGCCTGGCCATACTGACAATCTGCCTGCAGAGGAGGTATAGACAGAAAGTAAGATGGGGGTTGCACAGAAAGGAGAGGTCCTACATTTACTGGGCTTTATGCAGGTCCCAGCTCAGGGGTTGTTTGGGTCAGGATCATACCTGTGTCCCTGGCTGCTGTAGATCTCCTGAGTAGCCTGCAGACTGTGGGTTGGGGAGAGGGGCAGTCACGCCAATCTATAATCTTGACAATCTATGAGTTGCTTTTCATTTTCTTCATTCTTACAGTGCCTCCAAGAGATAAAGATTCAATGATTAAAACATGATAATATTCTGACACTAGAGACTCAGTGATGTCTCGTTTAACCTGCAACATAAGGCAAGCCAAATACATGCAGGGAGACAGAAGATGAAAAGCCAACTTCCAAAAGGCTGAGGCCAGGAAAGAAGAGCCAGTAGGGCACATCTGGGTTGAGTGGGAAATCCAGATGAGGCAGGCAAGTGTAAAGCATCGTGCTGTAAACAAGAATCTACATGGTCTAGGCCATGCTCACATTCATCCCCTAACAATGCACTTGGCATCATAGGATCTTCTCCAGCACACATGCATACATAGCCCTCTTTTACCAAGTTACTCAGACACCTAGAATGCCCATTTGCACCAAACTACATGTATTTCCTAATCCAAACAGTTTAGTAAATTTTTCTTCAAATTATAGCTGTCTTGTGAGGATAGTTTCTATTAAAATATATTTCCCCAGTTGTCTGCTACAAGAATAAGGGAACCAAACTATTCTGGTTTTAGGACCATGTGTAGTAAAGGCAAACTGTGTTCCTTGGGTAATCTTTTAAGGGAAAACTCTATTTTATATATTATGCCTATGAGAAATCAGGTAGACATATGATTAAAGCCAGATACACCATGAGCAAGGCCATACCTTGGGAGTGAAAACTCATCTGTCAACCAATATAGCGATATACTCAATGATAACCCTTAGTAGCCATACTCATCACTCTTTACTTCCTATAACAAAATCTTCAAGGAATTACTTAGGGACCATTACATACTTTCATATTCTTGCTGCCCACTGTAGAGAGGGACATGTATTTCTGATTTGTATTGTTTCTTTGCTTTTGAATAAAGTTTCCTTACTACTTTGTAATCTGTGTGTACTTCTTCAGTTTTGTGATAAAGAAGTCAAGAGTCTGGTGATGACTAATCCAGTCAACAACCACAAGAAACAGCTGAAAGCACAGGTGAACTTCTACAGCTAGACTGAAGAGAACCTGAGGTAGACAGAGGCAGGAAAACAAGGACTGGCAGAGGCATGTTGGGGAGTTAATGATAGACCTCACTCTGATGACACTAGGATTGTATTCTTGTTAGCACAGAGTTAGATGCATAAGCATCATGACATCTCTGGATACTATGATCCAGAGTTCAGGCTTTCCCTCTATTCCAAGATGTACAACCTGAAGTTCACAATATTTGTGCCTGTGTCTATATCAGTAAGGGGTTTGGTTTCCTTCACCAAAGCAACGAAAGTGACTCTGCTGTTCACTCTTGGTCCCCTAATTTGCAGGTGCAATGTCCTGTTCAAAAGCTTCTAGTTCTAAAAACTCTCCATGAGTCACTCTCCTAGCTCACCTCGATGAACTGATTAATTGAATGGAACTCCTTTGGTCTTAGTGTCTAAAGAGCACTAGGCACCTTAAAACAGTGGATAATGTTTAAGACACAGCATCACCATCATCCACCTAAATAACTGGGGTTAGGGACAAGACCTAGCATGAAGATCTGAGAGTAAAACACTACACAAAAGGCAGTTGCTAAGGACCCTCCCATCCCACATTTAACCTCTCTACCCATCCAGATCTCTCACATCCTTCTCTATAGTCTAGGCATTTGAGTTTGTTTGATCCTCGCTTCCACACATTCTCTTCAACACCCCAGAATCAAGCAGGGTATAGAATATTATGACGGAAAATAATTCAAGGACTTTAAAGAACTTTCAAGGAAACAATACAATGAAATGAGAGACAAAGACATTAAATAAAATAAAGCCCAAGTGATACCCTCCACAACCCCCCAAAATATAAGGCTGATGGAAACAAGGAAGAAAATGCAAGATTTGAAAACAAAATTCAAAAGAGGGAGAAACAGAGAAGAAGACTCAAGCTGAAACTGAGATGAATTTGAAAAACCCAATAATTCAACTAAAAAATTCGAAGAAAAGCCTTAGGAATAGAAAGAATCAAGCAGGGTATAGAATATTATGACTGGAAAATAAAGTGGAAGATCTAGATGGAACATGCAAAGAGTATCATTTTTTTTAACATGGAAAAGGAACATATAAGAAGCATGAGACATGATAAAATTCAAAATCTTCAACTCACAGATATAGATGAGAGAGAAAAACCCCAGGTCATTTTTTCTTTTAATTGGAAATTTTTTATTGTAAATTTTTTATACATTTCAGATGTTCTCTCCTTACCCCATTTCCCCCCTCCTCTCCCAGGAACTCACTATCCTTCCCCCATCCTCCTATCTCCACGTTGGTGTACCCCCTTCCACCCCCCCTGTACCTCACCTCCCCACCCTCGAGTATCCCCCCCCCCACGACGTCCAGTCTTCATGGACCAAGGATCTCTTCTCCCACTCATATATAGCTCCCTTGCATATATAGCTGGAGCCATGGGTCCCTCCCTAAGCGCTCCCAGGCTGGTGGTTTAGACCCTGGGGGCTCTGGTTGGTTGGTATTGTTGCTTTCCTCATGGTGTCTCGAATCCTCTCAACTCCTTCAGCCTTCACTCTATCTTTTCCATTGGGAACCCCGTGATCAGTTTAATGGTTAGCTGTGGGCTTCTGCCTCTGAGTATGTCGGACTCTTGCAGACTTCTAAGGAGACAGCTATATCAGGCTCCTGTCCAGGTCAGTTTTATAGACAAGAATCTCAACAAAACCCTTGAGGAAAACTTCCCCAAAATAAGAAAGACAAGCTGACAGGCTGACACACCCACCCTCTACCTCCCCAATATGCATGAGAGTGCACGTGTGTGTGTGTGTGTGTGTGTGTGTGTGTGTGTGTGTGTGTATCATGCAGAACAAAAACAGAGAATACCAGAAAGCAAAAATCTCCAAACACTGGGTATATATTTTATTGGATATTTTGTTTACATTTCAGATGTTATCCTCTTTCCTCCCCAGGAACCCCCTATCTCATCCTCCCTCCTCCTGCTTCTATGAGGGTGTGCCCCCAGCCATCCACTCACACTTCCCTGCCCTCGAATTCCCCTACATTGGGGCATCCAGCCTTCATGGGACCAAGGACCACCTCTCCCACCTATGCCCAACAAGGCCATCCTCCCCTACATATACAGCTGGAGCTATGGTTCCCTCCCTATGTGCTCCCAGGCTGGTGAGTTAGACCCAGGGAGCTCTGGTTGTTTGGTATTGTTGTTCTCCCCATGGGACCACAAATCCTTTCAGTTCCTTCATACTTATGTATCTCAGTTAGGGTTTGCTTTGCTGTGAAGAGATATCATGACCAAGGCAACTCATATAAAGGCAAACACTTAATTGAGACTGGCTTACAATTTTAGAAGTTTAGTCCATTATCATCATGGCAGAAAGCATCGAAGCATGCAGGCAGACATGGTGGTAGAGGATACGAGATTTCTACATCTTGATCTGAAGGCAGCAAGGAGGATGCTCTCTTCCATACTAGGTGTATCTTGAGTATATTTATGAGACCTCAAAACACACCCCCATAGTGCAACAAGGCCATACCTACTCCAATAAGGCCACATCTCCTAATAATGCCACTCCCTATTTGCCAAGAATTCAAACAAATGAGTGTATGGGCACCATACCTAATCTATCCACCCCAATGTGTGTTTGTGTGTGTGTGTGTGTGTGTGGTGTGTGTGTGTGTACATAAATTCACTAATTAAGAAAATGTCCTATAGTCAGATATTATAGAGGCAAATATTTTTCAATTGAAGTTCCTTCCTTTAATCTTTCTTTTAGATGACTCTAGGTTATGTCAAGTTGATCTAAAACTAACCAATCCATGCACCTATTAAAATGATTATATAATTTTTGTATAAGGTCCATTGATATGGTTTATTCCATGTACTGACTTGCACATGTTGAACCTTTCTACATCTCAAGGAGAAAACCAATTTGATCATACTAGATAATCTTTTCTATGTAAGTCTGTATTCAGTTTGCAAATATTTTTATTGAGGATTTTCAATCTATGTCCTTTGAATACATTGACCTATAGTTTTCTTTTATTGCTGTCCTTACATGTTTTGTGTATTAGAGTGATACTAGCTTCATAGGAGGAGTTTTCGAATGTTCCTTGTGTTTATATTTTTTGGGTAGATTAAGAATGATTGAGTGTAGATCTTTAAAAGTATGGTAGAATTATGCTGTAAATCAGCTTGTCTTTGACTTTTAAAAAAGCTTTCTATTTCTGTTTCAGTATCCTCATTACAGGTCTGTTAAAGTTGCTAAATTTTTCTTGGTGTAATTTTGGTGGTTGAACTGAACTTAGAAATCTGTCCATTTCTTTCAAATTTTTCAACTTAATGGATTACAGGTTTTAAAAGTATTCCTTCATAAGATTATGAGTTTTTTAGGCATCTGTTGTAATATTTCCTTGTCCAATTCTGATCTTGTTAAATTGGGTCTTTTTTTTTTTTTTTATTTGAGTTTGTTGATATATTCAGCCAGCTTGATTCTTTTGATTGTATAACTGAGGCAATTTATATTTAGAGTAATCGAAATATGTGTGTGATTGTGGTCATTGTATTGCTGGCCTGGAGTGTGTTGCTCTTTATGTTTTCAGGACTTTGTGATTTAGTAATTATAGTTTCATATTCCTCTATGGTCTGTTGGCCTTTCTCATTTATCTCTCCATATCAATTACTGCTTCTTGTGTTTTCTTTAGGTTTTGTTTTTCAGACATACATTTTTAGACTGTTTAGATCACGGGATGTTTTCCTTATCCTTCAAATATTGTGGATAGTTTTTCTGGGTATCTCAGTCTAGGTTAGAATTAGAGTCTTTTAAGACTTGGAATGTGTTGCTCCAAGCTCTTCAATGTTTGCTTTCAAAGATTCCACTGAGAAATCAGATGTTACTCTTATGAGTCTTCCTGGATATCTCTTCTCTCTTTCTCTCTCTCTCTCGTAGTTTTTAATACACTTTCTTTGTTTTTTTATATGTATAGTGGAAAGAAAGGGAAGGGATAAATGATGCAATTATAATCTCAACCCCCCCCAAAAAAACTTTAAAAAGTCATAGGTTTAAAAAGAAGGTGGTTGCTGATATACAGAGAAACTGCCAGTCAGAGGAGAAGTGACCAATGAGATACAGCTTATCTCATGGTGATAGACACTGACTGTGGAGAAGTTCTATGATCTTAAATACTCAGTGAGTCCTGGTTCAGTTCTCATTACATTCTGCACACTCTTGAGTGAGGAATTTATATCTCTCATTCATGAAAATAAAGATCTTAACGCTCCTCTTTGTAGGTGCTTTGTTCTTGGCACAATGGGAATTAGATAAGTTTAAGTGAGTAGACTTGCCAAGCTCAAAACTGATTGCCCAGGGGTTCTACATAATCACAAGGGAAGATGCTACACAACATTTACTTTTACAGTATATATTGTTTGGTTTTGCATATATCCACTACTCTCTTCTAAATTGAATCATATTTTATGTATATTTTTATCGCTCAAAAGTATATTGCAATGGTCATTTATGTTGACAGATGGAGCACCTGCTAATTCATTTGCACTCACATGTCATTGCCACACTTTATTTATGCCTTCTTCTATTGGTAGAATATTTTATACCCTAAATCTTTGTGATGACAAATACTTCTGTTGTAAACATGCCTGCAGATGTGCAAGAGTATTTTCCCCACAGAATGACAGGTTGGTCGGATATTCACATCTTGAGCTTTGCCACAAAACAAAATGTTTTTCTATACTTCTCCACCCATTTACATTCTTGTGAAAGATACTAAATTTCTCACTGCCATGTTGAGATCAGGAATCATAGAATCCCCAAACTACCTTTTGTTATTTTAACAAACAAAAACCGTGTGTTAAAAAGAACGTTTTCTTTTGAAAATTTTTTAAATGTTTTTTTAAATTAGCTTGAAGAGCAATAATTTTTCCATTTGAGGTTTGAATACATATTTTATTTATTTGATCACCCTCCCTGATCTCTGTTTGTGCTTCTGCTCCTTCTTTCTCCTACTGTACCCTTTCACCCCATTTCTCTAATGACTACTATAATTAAGAATCTTTATCATACATAACATCATAGAGAACTACAGCTAACTTCCAAATATGTCTCTGAAAATGTCCAGAACCAGACTTCCCAATGAAGACTGTTATTTCCAATATTGTATTGATTTCTAGACCAGTCTATGATTGAGTCTGAATAACTGGTCAGATTTAAGAAAAATACAAGAGTCATTATAACTTCTCTTTTTGATTCTCTGTTCCACAAGGTCTAAAACCTTGAGGCAAGGCAGCTTGTCCCCTCAGGAGCATAGGTTAAGCAAAGGTGGTTCAGGAACATATGTCAAATACACCTTCCCAGTTATCAGGACACTCAGAAAGCTCACAAATCAGCATCATTCTTTGTCCAGGTATCAGCAGGTCTCACCTGTCACTCTGGCAGCCACCATGCTCTTTTAGCATCCTGCAGAAAAAACACAAACATGCCCTCTTCCTCATATTAAATACCTGATCAAGATCATTCCTTATGCCAGTAAGTGGATCCTTCCCTTTCACCTATGCATAAGTATGCCTAGTTGTAGAGTGCCATAGACACAAGAAGTTAAGACAGCTACTTTTGTTAATCATTTAGCAAAAAAAAAGTTACTAATGTGTTGAATATGTAGGAGGATTTAGATAGGCATTTGGAACAACAGATTGATGCTCTTTATCCTATTCAAATTATTGGAAGGAGGTTCAGAGTTTAAGAGTAAGGAGCCATCTCCAGTGTCATGTCAAATACCATTGGATTCATGTTAGTTCTAAAATTTACAGGTGGTAGTCATTATAAATAGGAAAAAATTTAAAGACATTTGCCGCATAATTGGCTTGATTCTAACATCTCTCTGAATGTTTTAACTTTGCACAGTGAGCTTATAAATTTAAAGAATGCAGCTCTGCTGAGCATTGGCGTGGCAAATACTGCTGATAAAATTACCCATGGCCTGAGGTCAGTATTTCTATTTTGGTCAAGCTTCAAGAATGGCAAATATAGCTTGATCATGCTAGCCCTTTTTATCCTGGGAATACTTTTATTCTTGCCCATCATGTTAAAGCTTGTTTTTAACAACATCAACATGTTGGCAGCCAAAGTACATGGCTTGAACCTGAAAATGGATCTCCAGACAGAGTTATTAAATTAACAGGCTGGCAAGCCAAGGATGGGTAAGATTCTGCACAGGGCCTTGCCAACCTAAGACTGAAGTGCATTGCTTTTGATAATGCATATTCCATGATTGGTAAGGAAAGCATTCTTGACAGAGTGACCTAAGACAGGCCCAGTCTTGTTTATGAAATAAAAAATGGAACAGAGAGCTTTTGGAGCTGCTTGGCAAGAATCTGACATGGGCCAAGGACAAGGAAGTGGGCTTCAGGCAGGAATCTGACATTAGGCTAGAACAAAGAAGTAACTTCAGGCAGAAATCTAAATTTTAGGCTAGAACAAGGAAGTAGGCTTCATACATGAAAATGACTTTGCACTAGGACAGGGAAGTCGGCTCAGATACTTTGGTCATCCTGATAAGCCCCTAGCAATAGTGATCATGGGAGTGCTCACAGAAGTTTATTTGTTACCTTGCTTGTTCTTTGACTATTTGTGTTTATTGTCTTCCTTGTTCCTTAACTATTTGCATCTATTGTATTGCTATTTCCTCAACCTAGAACTGACCCTAATACTTTCATGTAATTAAGATGGTATAAAAACAAAAACGAGGAGGGTGGATGGATAGGGGGTTTCTAGGAGGGGAAATGAGGGGAGGGGAAGGCATCTGAAATGTAAATAAATAAAATATACAATTAAAACAGAATATTTATCATAATTTTTACTATATTAATTTTCTTTTATGTTAAATGTCTCATCCATGTTCTTTATATATTCTGAGTATTTACTCTTTTCTGTCTGTACAGCAAATATATTCTCATAGTTTTCAATCACTTCATATTAGAGAAGACCTGATGAATATCTGTGGAATATGTTTTAGAAGCATAACTCAGATAAAGAAAAACAATGAAGAATCAGGTGCAATGACTGCAGTGGATATACTTCATGAACTTTGCAGATATGGTGTGTTTGCTAGAGCAGTCAAGATTTGTCTTATGCATTTGGTAAGCACAAGAACAGCAATGTAGCCACAGTAAATGAAGAAGTCAGAATTGTTTTGATGCAGAAGTTCATGTTTTTAAGATAATCGAGCAATTTAAAGTGGATTTTGCCTGCTTGTCCTCCCTCTGTACATCTCTGGTCATCCCAGGATATTTTCTTTGTAACAAAACAAAAGTTAGAAACAGATTGTTGAAGGCAGAGGCAGATATTCAACAAGGTCTGCAGTACCCATCCTTTGGATAAGGGACTGGTAGTAAGGACTGTTCACTAATTGCAAGGGAGAGGAAGGCACCACAGAGAAGCATAGACCAAGTGCCAAGACCAACAAGCAGAACCACAATGAGCATGTTGACTGGCAAAAATGCAACAAGAACAGAAAGGTAACCAAAGAGGTAGATCCATGATGCATTTCATGGAGCTAATTCCTTGATGAAAGAATAACTGTCTTGGTCATTTTCTAGTGCCATAAAGAAATTTTATGACCATGGCAACTCTTATAAAGTAGAGCATTTAATTGTGGCTTGCTTACAGTTGTAGATGTTTAGTCCATTACTATCATAGCAGGAGGCATGGTGGCATGGCCATACATGGTGCTGCAGAAGTAGCTGAGAGTTCTACATCCAGATCCAAAGGTAGGGAAAGAAAGAACCACAGAGCTTGGTTTGGGTCTCTGACACCTCAAAGCCCACTACCAGTGACATACTTCCTCCAACAAGGCCGTACCTACCTACAAGGCCACACCTCTGAATCTTTCTAAGTTGTGCTACTTCCTATAACTAAATATTCAAAACTATGAGCCTATGGGGGCCATTCTTCTTCAACCATCACAACAATAACATTAATTTTTCCATTGGTAGTTCAATTCCTAGGGCTGAAAAGGCTACTTTACTTGTTATGGTCGTTTGAGGGATTCTCAAGTGTTAGTTTACATAAGTAGTATCCTTTAAGCAAATTCCAAGGCACAAGACTGTTCACAAGAGCCTATGTTGAAGTCAACATCAGTATCCCAAGAAAAAGCTCTACAAGTGTATGATGAAAAACTTATTTCTCATATATTACCAAAGGAAATCTCTACCTATATCTCTGGATGTGTACATACCAACAAATGAAACTAACCATGCTTTGAAGGCAAGTTAATAGATAATCAGCATGAGACAACTTTAATACCCAGATAACCCAAACACCATTGTGGTCTACCTAGGAAGCAAGACTTTATGTAGACCAGAGAGCAAACCATGAAATCTTGTAGAACATTGATTCTAACTTCTCTCTTAAGGTCTGAGCTTCATTGTGTAGAGGCCTCAAATTCAACTCCCATGAAGCTCTGTTTTGATCTGCATAGCTCTCTCCTGCACAGCTGTGGAGCTAGAGGGTCCAAGGCAGGGTAGCTTTTCAAAAGCTACAAGAGATAGTCTTGGCTTCATGGCTTATATCTCCAACTCCCTATTTAGTTTCTATTTCTAGGAACTTATTTCATTTTTGTCATGCATGTGTTTTCTTCAAGTATATTGTAAGAATTGATAGTCTTGTGTTATTTGCCTTATCATGTTGATAGAAAAAAATTGTTTATTAATTTTGTTTATTGTGGTATCGGTAGCACTTAGAACTGGGGGATTTTGAGTTGATAAGTGTGTGTGTGCATTTGGGAAGATAGATAGATAGATAGATAGATAGATAGATAGATAGATAGATAGATAGTATTCACCTAATATACCATCTACTCCAATCTAATTTCAAGTACAGCTACAGTTTAGGCATAGGCATCATGTTATATACAAATCTTTAGAACAGATTCATCTTATACTTCTGAGATGCTACATTGTTGAATAATCATGCGGCCTCTGCCTCCCTCCACCTTGGATACAAACAAGGGACTAGGGGAGTTGATTTCAAGGTCTTCATACCCTACATTCCAGGCCTTATGTGTGTATGGATATTACATTCTCCTAGATACTAACATCTTTGTATGCCAAGAACTATCTCCATTTGCTTTCACATAGCTCAGTTCAACAATCACACAATAAATTATTTCTCTGTGTTAGCATGTGGTAGTAGCTGGGGAGCAAGCCTAGCTTTTTGCATTGGAGTATTTTTCATAAATATGAGATTCCCTCTGTTCTAGTTGGATGAGTGCACTGGCTTCTGAGAACTCCTGCCCTTTCTATGTTTTTGTCTTTTCTATTTTTTCTCAGCTGGAACACTTTCTTACACAGCCTCCCTACCCCCACACACTTGCATTGGAAGTTATTGAGTCTTATCATCTTTATGAATCTTAATCTCTATTGAATAGTTAAGAGACTCTGTCCCCTATCTGTCTTCCAATATAATAAGTTGTTGGTACTAATCAATGTAAGATTCAAGTCCTTATTTCTTATGTGGTTTAATATTGTGAACATCTTCCCTCTCCAATCTGCTGGTAGATTTCAAGCTCCCTGAAGATGAGGACCGGATCTCATACTTGCCTTGTATCTGCCATGGCTCATTGCACAAGTGCTGGCTACATGAAACTGCTCAATAAATATTGAATAATCCAAAAGAAGCTCAATAAACAGCGATTGCTTAATTGATTAGCTCCATCAATAAATCTTGCTTTGAACAGAGTAGAGCCAGTGAAGGTACTTAGAAGGCAATCTGTGTCACTGTGCCTCTGGACAGGGGAAGCTCTCTTAATATAAGTTCTAGTGGGAGATGGCAGAGGGGTAAACCTGCTTCACTCCTGGAGGGTCTCAGAGCCTCTGAGACCACAGGGGCTGAACTCAAATCCGAATTTCATTACTCTCATCTATTTGAACCTGGGCAAGCTCTTTGACCTCTCTAAGCTCCAGATACTTCATCTGTATCATAGAACCTACCTCCCACAGTCAGTCAGGATGCAAAGAAGGCAGTGCATGTAAAGCAGTTAGCACAGTGCCTGCCCCATTACAAAGGCTCAACAAAAGTTAATTGGTATTCAACACTCATTGATCTCAGGGAGTGGGTTGAAAGAAACACTATGAGAGAACTTTAATGTGATACAGATAATGCTCTCTACTTTCCCATTTTATAGGCAGTGCACATTTTAATCTCCTAACATTCTTTGTGCGGTACACAATGCATGAAGCTTGATCAGGTTGAGTGAGCTAGAGGGTCAGCTGGAGAATATTGTTGCTTCTAATACAAGGTCATCTTTAAGGATTGAATATAAAATGTCTCCCACAGGCTTGTGTTCTTGAACAATTTGGTCTCCATCTAGTGATAGGGACTTTTGGACATGGGGTCTAACTGGGAAAACTGGGGCCATTGGGGCATAGCTGATTCTACCCCCTCCTTAGCACCCCTGTTTTTCTTGATCTGTAGAGATAGAACAGCAAGCTACTGCATGCTCTATGACCACTGAACCTGTTTAGCTACTGTTCCTTCTCCACTGTAATGAAATGTTTTATTTTAAATTGGAGACTCTAATAAAACATGTCCTCTTAAAAGTTTCTATAGTCGGGTACTTTGTCATGGAGTTGAGAAAAGTAACCAGTGCAGCCCCTTTCCTTAGCTATAACTGGTTGTTAGAAAGGGTCTGAGGGAAATCCTAGGCATTGATTTATGTATTTCATCATTCCTCAAACATGCCTTGTGAGCCTACTGTTTATTAACAGGCACCATACTGGACACCCAGATTGCAACGTTGAATAAAGTAGACAAGATTCCTCAGCTTTAAAGTCTCACAGCTGAGCCAAAGTGTGTTCCAGGCCCTTATGAAGCTCAAGGCTCCATGACTCAAGCCCCACCACTGAGGATGGATTCACAGGAAAATATTCCTCTAGGAATTAACAGATAGGAAGAGACCAAATAGGTGAGATAGTAGTCATTGTATATTCCACAAAGCTTGCATTTTTGGAGATGATGGAGAAGACAGTCTCTATGGTTGAATTTAGAACCTGTCCTGTTCAATATTTTGATACCTAAGTAATTTGTAGGAATGAAACCCTGCTGGGGTAAAGCTGGAGCCGGTTATTGAGGGTCTCACAGATAAGGTATATTTTTGCAAAGCTGACTCAAGTGAAAATCACCTCAGTCTTAGATATGATTGCAATCTGGGCTAAGGGGACCAATGTATGTATAACCCAAGAAACATGGTGTATTGGAAAAGAAGGCAGATGAAAAACATTGAACATCTAGTCCATGCTTACCAAGGAAAAGTAGTTTACTGGAGAGCTGTGTCAATCAAGGCAATGTTTACAAGAAACTCCTGACTGGGCCTCTGTCCCAGGACAGTAGGGGCAGTTCTCTAGCTCTTCTGCCTCTCAGTCTGGTTTGACTATATCTTTCTTCCATCTATAAGAACCTCAAGGACAGAGCCACCCTTCATTGAACCTTAAGCTTTCTGGGCTTTGAAACTATGTGTCTGTGTTTCCCAGTCCTCCCCAAAGAGATTCAAGGCTTGCGTCATGATCTATACACTGGAGAGAGAGGCTGGGGTCCCCTCCACTCTCTAGGTTTCATCTACATACAGTGACTATGCAAAATGCACACTCCAAATAACCAAGGTCCTTCCTGAAATTTAATATGGTCTTTGATATTGAAGCATTTGCTTTAGTTCTTAATAGAGTTGATAATGTAAAAGCAAGCAAAAGACCCTTGGATATCTGCTGTCACACAACCAGCTGGAGGATCAAACAACCAGGTTGTACAATCATTTGTCTCTACCGTTCTTCTATGGGGTGTGCAGGTGCCAGTATTTGTGTGTATACATGTGTGTGCTTGCATGTGTGTATGCACATGCATGTGTGTGTGTGTGTAACTATTAATAAAACAACAGACTCCTCTATTCCCTTATCCCTTGCCCTGGGTAATGAGAGTGGGAGAGCTAGCCTTGTCTCTCACTGGCAGCAACACTCTGGAGTGTGGGCCATGCATCTCACCTGGGTAGCACAATAGAGCTGATCCTGATGGCATAGGCAAGGATGAGCCAGTCCCTGAGGGCATGAACTGGGAGAGCTGTCCTCTGTCCCTTGTTGGCTGTGTCCATTGGATATGCCATCTAGGGAAGCAGGAGAGCTCACCCCAGTGGTATTGGTGCAAGAGAGTTGGCTGGCTAACCATCTCAGATATCTCTCAAGCGCAGACCCAGGGCTTTGAATTAGTCCATCCCAACACCTAACCTATGATGAACTGCTGGAGTGCATGAAAGGGTCAGTCCTTTAATTCAAAATTACAGAATGTCCAAGACATGGGGCAACAACAGGATATCCGAGAGGAATCCCAGCAAAATTCCAGTATTGATAGTATATAGAAGCCAGAGGCCTCATACCAGACCAAGGAGTCATTGCAATGAACATTTGCAAGCGAATATGTGTAAACAAAAGAGTATAATGTGGAACACACTGTGACTCACTACAACTTCCACAATGAGATTTTTTTTCTCTGCTGGTAGGGCAGTTACAAGAGTGAGGTCAGATATGAAGAGGGTGGGGGATGAGTGAGATTAGGGTGGCGTGATGTAAATTCACAAAAGAACCAATAAGAGAGAGAGAAGAGAAGAGAGAGGGAGAGAGAGAGAGAGGGAGGGAGGGAGAGAGGAGAGGAAGGAGGAAGGAGAGAGGAGAGAAAGCAGAGAAAATACAGAGAGAAAAGTAAAGCTAAAGAACTGACGAAAGAAAGAAGACAAGAATGAGAAAGAAGTAGCAGAGCGCTTGGGGATGACAAGCAGAGTTTCATAAATTCTTTCCCTCACAGAGCTCAACTCGATTTAAGTCTAAATGTCACTTCCTGACTGAGTGTCCTGGACCGAGATGATTCGAGACATTCCATCTGCAGCTGAGGCAGTACATAGTTCAGAGCCTGTAGACCAGTGAACCTTATGTAAAGGAAGCTCTGCTGTGAGGGGACATCAGAGTACACACTATCGGTACAACTCTAAAACTTAGCAGTAACACAGAATTCACCACCTGACTTGATCATCCTCACTCTTCAGAGGAGGGAAATCACAACAGCATGTGACATGTCTTGTGTGAGTCAAAGGACCATAATAAGTAAAAGTAATAGGACTGTTAAACTCTAAAGTCATATTCAGATGCAAAGAATTATCATTACTATTCTCCTGAGCTGGCATTGTACCCTCTTGAATGCCTACAATCAAGGTGTTCACAGGCTCTGCCCATGCCCCACCAGGATCATTGAAGTGGGCTCCCCAAGGAGCAGAAGTATGAACTCTCCCAAAGGGAGAATAGAATCAAGGTACCTGAAGCAAGAGATGAATCTACTTCAGGCTGCAGCTTAACTCAGTGAGATGTGGTAGCCAGGACAATCTATAGAATATTAAAATGCCTGGTGAGCATCCTGGGTATTCTACATGAACAAGATCCCAAGGCTGAAGAGAAGAAATGTGCTTCTCTGTACAATATCCTCAGCAACATATGGATAAAGGGGATTTGAGTCAGGAAGAGTAATAAAGACAAAAGAGCCCATTAAAAGGCTATGACCACAGTAGGCAATTGAGCTCAAGTTTACAGACTGGACACTGTCAAATATGCCATCTAGATTCATTGCCTGACAGAATTTTGACTGCTTCCTGCCATTAACTACATTGCTTTCCCAGGTCATAGACAGTTCTCCTACAAAGAGATAGAGAGCTGAGAACTGTAGGTAAATGTGTTATGGCAGGACACTGTTAGCATTAGCTAGTCATGGTTTAGAGAAGTCAAGAGTGTCCCATGTGAACCAATGACCTTCATGGCAATAGGCAGGGAGCAGAGAAACTGTTGTCTTTTGGAACCATAATCTTTCTAACATCTTAAAATATAAATGATAGTACATGCATACAAGTTGGAATATTGGTAGTCAGAACAAACATGATGGTTAATATCTACAATCTTAACAATAAGGAGACCAGAGCAAAAAGATTGTCATGAGTTCTGACAGTGGAATGCCTGGACAGTGGAATAAAACCTGGAAACAAACAAAAAATAAGTATTAATAGTTCTCTGTGACTGAAGGTAGCTTGAGCTTGGAGACCCAGAAGACACACTATGCAGGACCAAGGAAAATGTTTTCATTTCTTGAAAAACAGAATAAAAGATAAACATAATCTAGCCTCAATTTTAGTCATTTTTATATCAACTGAGACATGAAATAATAGCATTTAATATTATTTTATGGAAGAAAGAGTATAATGTCAAAGAGCCCCCATGGAATTCCCAACATAGTCCTATAAATGGTTTCAATAAACAAACCCCAAATTTCATGCCTGAATAAGACACAGGTTTATTTCTTTCACACATACCAAATCCAATTAGTAGTAAGGTTCTGCCTTCTTCTACACATGGCTCTGCAGCACTCCTGGTATCACATTCAGGCAAAAAAAAAAAAAAAAAAGAGGATGAAGCCTAGGAGGTTACACATAGAAATCTCCCAGTCAGGTCTATAGCCACATATCTACTCAAGCCTATGGCTAGATGACTAGACTTTGGCTTCCATCACATGGCTATACACTCGACTGCAAGGGTCACTGGGAATTATAGTCCAGTTATATTCCAGAGATAAGAGAAGTCCTTCTGTTATTTGTATAAATGGGCAGAGATTAGAAGCCAGAGCATATAATAGAAAGGGAGATGCAAAGTAGGGTGAAGATGTAGACATCAGGAAAGGTAAGCACTAATAGACAGGAGGGGTATTAATTTCCTGACACAGTGAACAAATACGTGACAAAGCAACTTAAGGGAGAAAAGTTTATATTGGCTCCCAGTTTGAGGCCATCCAGTCCATCAGGGCCCAGAAGGTATAAGGGCAGGAATGGCTTTGGTCTGTGAGGTGGGAAAGTACAGTGGGTACTTTCATTCATCTAGGCAAACCAAGAAGCAGAAAGAGATGAATGATGGTGATCAGCTTTCCTGTTCTTTTTATTTAAATTCACTTTAGAACCTCAACTCACGGGATAGCACAGCCCACATTCATGGAAGGTCTTATACCCTCTGTTAATCCTCTCTGGAAACACCCTCAGATACACCCAAAGGTGTGCTTCACTAATGCCTCAATGTATTCCCTAAGAAAACCAAGCTGACAATCAAAACTAACCAGCAGAGGTAGATACCCCTTTCCTGGGCTTAGTGCACTGTAACCACCCTGTGTTGATGGCCATGAGTGGACAGCCATGGTTTCACTTATCGTTTACTAGATGACTTCTTCCCTGGCAAGTCACCAGGCTACTGTTCATAGCTCACAGTGGTACTTGAACCATAATCTCATGGGTGTAACTCCCTTTGTGCTAAATGATGGTGGGTTGCAACCCTTATTAGGAACCAGAGACCTGCAGAGCTGCTGAGGCAGTGTCCCTGGCAAGTTAGTAGAAAGCAAAATACCAGGAAGAAGAGAAGAGAAAGGTGGCAAATCTCTGAGGTGGCAGTACTCTCTCCTAGACTCAATCTTGGGTGGACCAGTCTTGGCTGGTTGTAGTGGCTATGGTCAATGGCCCATAGACAGCAATCTTCCCCAGCCTACTCTCAATTTGCTATCCTTATAAACGTCTGCTTCTACCTAGAAGAAAGCAACCCTGTGCTTGATGTAACTGATGAAGCAATTCCAAGAGTGTTTGTTGATAGCATTATGTGCATTGAGCTTGCTGCAGGCACACCTACTTTTCTGTGTCACTGAAAGCTCCACTGATTTTCTCCTGGTAATTACTAGGAATGGAGTCTTACTGTACAGATGAGGTAAAGGAAGCTGGGGAGGTTTACTATCTACTTCAAGCTCATCTGGCTGCTAGCAGGTAGTCCCACAAAGTTCATTTATCTCCAAGTCCTGGGTTGTCTTTATAAAGTCACAGTAGGCCATGGGACAAGGAAAGCAAGCAGTACCTGGAAGGGATCTGGGGTGACAGGTCAGTAAGAAAACTGTTTGCTATGTGAAACTGAAGAAAGCCTGAAGGCCTGAGTTCAATTCTTTACATCTATATAAAAAGCTGGCCATGGTAGCACATGTTTACAATGTTAGTGTAAGGAAGCAGAGACACATATATCCTTGGGGATGGTCAGTATAGCCTAGTTGGTGAGCCCTATTTCCTAGTGAGATACTTGGTCTATAACAATTAAGAGACAGATTCTAAGGAATAGACACACCAATGTTAAAGAGGGCATTATAGACAGAGAGAGAAAGAGAGAGAGAGAGAGAGAGAGAGAGGAGAGAGAGAGAGAGAAGATCACAGACAGAGACAAAGAGACAGAGCAGAGTATTTCAGGAAGTATCAGAAGCCTCAGTCTGACTCTCTGGGTTCAGGAAAATACCTGTCATCACACACAAAGTCCTATAGTAGAAATTAGGTGACTGACTCTCAAGTTCCTGGAAGAAAGAACATCTGTCACAAATTTGTCCAAACTAGTTTTCCCCTGTGACTATCTCTAGAGAGTCATTCAAGTCATCAGAAATGACTTCTACACCCTTGTACTGTGTCTCTTGCTGCTTATCTCTGTGCCTAAAGATATAAAAATATTCATTCAATTGATTTATTCATTTTTTTCTTTTATTTTTCCTCTCTTCATAGACTTACTGAGCAGATACTGTAAGCCATACATTACAGTGGGCTGTAGAGATACCAATGGATTTGACAAAGGTCCAGTGCACCCCTCTCTCAGATGCCAATGAGCAAATCATATTGCAACATAGTAATTAAACTAATTAGCAGATTGTTTCAAATTGGGCAGCAAAGCAGCCAGAACTGGATGCCAAACCTTACTCTGGCTTCAGGGAATCCCTCTTAAGAAGCAGGATCTGAACTGGAACATCCCTGACTCCTGAGTTGCCCTTAGTCTTGTGGGACACCTAGGAAGTATGTTCCAGAAGCATTTCTGCTGTGGATGATTTGTGATATGCGACAGAAATACAGCCTCTTACTTACCACATTGGCCCATGGTTCTTCTTAAAAGGCCCTGTCTTAGTTAGGGTTTTACTGCTGTGAACAGACACCATGACCAAGACAACTATTAAAGGTCAGCATTTAATTGGGGCTGGGTTACAGGTTCAGAAGTTCAGTCCAGTATCATCAAGGCAGAAGTGTGGCAGCTTACAGGCAGGCATGGTAAAGGAGGAACTGAGAGTTCTACATCTTCATCTGAAGGCAACTATAATACTAGGTTCTAGGCAGCTAGGTTGAGGGTATTAAAGTCAATACCTACCACGACATATCTACTCCCACAAGGCCATACCTCTTAATAGTGCCACTCCCTGGGTCAAGCATACACAAAACCATCACAATCAGCTTAAAAACTCTGCCTAGAAAGCCTTCTCTTCTACAGCTTTGTAAGTGTACTTACTGAGAATGACACCCTGCTGAGAAAGGTTAGTCCTTCCAACTTCCCTCCTTGGGGTGGAGGCAGCCAAGCTGGAAAGGGTCTTACTTTCTGTGTAATGGCTAGTCCTAGGACCAATTTCACAGAGATTGGCCTATGAGCTTGTAGAACCAACAGCTGGCTGATTTGGGCTTAAGGATACCAACCAAGCAGGTAGTCAAGTGCTATCAAGTTAGACTCACAGATTGAGAGCTTCTTCCAATGTAGGAGCAAGGAACATATCCATGGCTTGGAGATAGCTCATGGAGGTGCTGAGATTAAGTGTGAAGCTCATTTGTGGGAGAAGTAAACACAGGAATCATATAAGGCCCAGCTCTATCATGTCACAGGTGAGGACCAGTATGTTGCAGAAGGGTATATCAGGCCAGGGTAGCACAGGCATTGTCATCAGAACCTGATTTGAATTTTGCCCAAAGGGTCTCAGTAGCAAAATTTTTGTCAAGAGGTCAAGCCCTTTGAGTCTCAGTGTCCTTATAAATAGTGAACAGATCTGATTCTTCAGGTTTCCTGAGTGCATCAAATGATATAACCCATGTGGAAAGTCTGGGCTGTACCCAGAGAGTGAGGAACAGGGTTACAGTTTGTGGTTGCTTGTGCTTGCTCATGCTTGATTTCTTGGTCACAGTTCATCCTGTGTTAGACTGGGCTTTAATCCTGTGCATTGAACTCAGCATTCTGTAAGGAGATTACTGATCTCAGAGAATAAGATAGGAAGCTATAGAGTCAGAGTCAGGGTTTGTCTCTCTCTCATTCTAGAATAAATATAAAATTTCAAGCATCCAATATTATAGAGAAAGTGGGCTTTCCACAGGCAATTCATCTTACCATAGAATCCCCATACACATCTAGTTTCCACTACAGTCTGATTTTATTGCCTCCTAAACAGTTGTTCCCCAAGTTTGTTCACATATTAGAATCACTTAGAAACATCTTCAAATGTCTAAACTCCAGGCCACACATCAAAGCCATCAAATCAAAATCACTAATGGTCACATACACACATCAGAATTTTGAAGCTTCCAAGGTGAATTTGTTGTTTTAGCTATTGCCTTTTGAGCTATCCTTATCAGCAAAGGTTGGTATATACCATTGCAACTACAGGCCATCCCTACCCTATAAATTCAGCCTGTCCTGTTTAGTGATGGAATATGCTCAGGTCCATGCATTATCTTAACTTTTCAATACTTACATTTGTACTGTTTCAATCTCCCATTCAAGCCAGTCCTTCATGCCTGCACTTATCCACTTACAAAAATAGATGGAGTGTATACGAGTAATTGGAAGTGAGTTGTTGGGCCCCCAGCTAGAATCAGAGCATCTGAGTGCTTCCTCACAGGGGTCCTTACTACCAACAAGCATCCTCCTTCCATCTTCATAGTCAAGTATTAAGTATTCATTCTAACAGGACAAAGGTTTCTTCCTTATGTAATGACAAGTTCCTGCCCACCAAGGATATGCCTATGAATTTTTCTCCTTCTATTGTTGGATACAAGCTTAATTATTTACAGAAACAACTGTCAATTCTCAGACCTCAGAAGTAGGAACCTTTATATATTTAGGCAAACAATAACACTAAGAATAGGCTCTGATGAACCAGGGTTGCTGACGTAGAGATGCAGGTTCATTGACTACAGTGACCACAAATGAGTTCTCTCTAACCAAACTTGGTCTCCCCAGAACAGGGATGTCTATTCCTCAAATGATACCATCAAAGACATCCCAGGTTCATCTATTGGATGTGCACAGGTTGGAGAAAAGGATGGAGGAAAAATAAGAAATGGAGTAGGGAAGGGAAGATACAGGTAGAAGCAAGGCAGAGGGACACACACACACACACACACACACACACACTAAAGCACATACAAAACACTTAGACTATTTTTTCTCCATCTTCAGGTAGGGAGGATAAAAAGTGGCATTTAGGATCACCTACATTGTTATCTTGGACTAGGCTGCCCAGGTTCTCTCTTTACCCACTTGAGAAAACCTAAGAGTTACCTCAGTGAAGGCTTTATTCAAGCTACCAGAAACAGGTTTCTCCATGTAACACTCTATGCAATAAAGCACTGTGATCCTCAGCCCTTTTGAGAACATGGGAGATATTTGCCATTGCTCCCCCAGAAAGTCTTCGACAATCACCAAGTAGTCAGCCTCTGGATCATAACTTTCATTAACAACATTGGCATTTTATTCTAACGTTGTACTTCTCTAGCCTGCTATTCTAACATGGGTTCTATGAAGCTTTAATTGGCCATCTGGAACGTACAGCTCCTAGAATTACTTGTCAGGTCTACTTTCAAACACAATCTTAGGTAGGTCAAGATCACTCCAAGGTCACTCAATGATAGGACTCTACCTAAAGATGAAGTTTCATATTCCCAAGTTCACTACAATTTCATCGTCATCATCATCATCATCCTCTCTCTCTCCCTTTCCCCCTCCCTCCTTCCCTCCCTTCTTCCCCTCTCCCTTCCTCCCTCCCTCCCTCCCTCTCTTTCTCTCTCCTCCCTCCTTCTCTCTCTCTCTCTCTTTCTCTCTCTCTCTCTTTCTCTCTCTCTCTCTCCTTTCTCACTCTCTCACTCTCTGCCCATGAACAAGTATCACCTACAAATCTATTCACTTGTCACCCAGGGAGGAATCTTCCTTCACTGAATTATGAGCCTGGGTGTCTGTGTGTCAAAATAGAGTAAATGTGGTGGCAACTGCAGTGAATCTCTTGAGGGGTTTTCGGGGTTGTGCTGGGATCAGCAGGAAGAGCAGAGCCGAGCTGCCAAATTCTGCTTCAACAATGGTAAGTCCTTTGGGAATTTCTGTAGAATTAGATATATTGCTGGACGTGAATAATTAAGGATTCTGATGTGGTCAGGTAGATTAATGTCCCTCTGAAAGCTCTGGATCAATGTTGGGAAAAAATAAAAGACATGCATAATTTAAAAAAACCATCAGAAACTTTGCTTGACATGATGACATTACTGATTTTTTTATGATCTTCTCAAATATACTCTATAACTGTTATTAATTTAGTATCGTTAATAGCTCATCTTTCAAATGTCAGGCAAAAACCAAAGCTGAAAAATAGAACTGCTTATGGCTGGAAAAGTCCAGGAGGTAGGGAAGGAAGCTCCATGACATGAAGCCCTTGGATGCTTTCTGGGAACTCCTAGCCTAGGTCTCTGTTGGTGCATAGACACTCTCTCTTGAGTTGCTTAACATAAACTAAAGTGGCCAATTTTGGCCCATTTCCTAGATGAATGTTGCCTTGGAATTGGCTTGACTTTTTGTATGGTCAAGTGACTGGGGTACAGAGAAGAATATATTAGATGCTCCAATGGGTCCTAAAAGATCAAGACCGCCTGATAATATCCAATAACCACAAGTTCATGAAACAGGTAACTAATCTGTTAGGTGATTCTCGCCCTCTCAGATGCAGGTCACTTCGAAAATACAGATGCCTCTGAAAAGGAAAATATATTTAGCATCAGCATTCAGTGTTGATGGAGTGCTTACTAGGTAGCTGATTGTATACTAAGTAGCTTACAAATGTTTCTCATTCAATTCTTACTACAACTGTAAATCTCAAAAACTTAGACTTTGGAGATCAGAAGCAATCTATATAAAGATACACGGAAGTTACTAAAAGCAGAAGTAATAACTTAAGCCAGGTCAGACTGCAACTTATTGGCTTATTATGTGTCTATCCTTTGGGTAGGGTCCTTATATGGTGTGTTAACCTAGTTGAGCTATTTCTCTGCACATAAAGCACTTGGCTTTTCTAGCATCAGTGTGTGGGGGAATGAAGCATTTTGAAGTGCAAGAAACAGCCTAGACCCTTTCTGTAGCAACAGTCCCTATGTTCTGTAAAATTCTGCAGAATTCACCATACCATTCTTCGATCCATGGTAGGATGGAATCCACCCTCACACCAACCAAATGGCTCTAGATACCCTCACTGCCTGCTGAGAAGATCAGTCTCATGAGTAACTATTGTCAATAAAGCTTAGATTTTCTAATGACAGCGAGTGATCAAAAAAAAAAAAATTAAGTCGGATATTCCAGTATAGACTGACTAGGTTCCCTTATAGTGCCCAGGTCAGTGAGCTTGAAATCAGCAGCTGTGGAGTTCAGACAAGAAGACTGCTCTTTCTCCTCCTCTCTCTTTCTCTTTTTACCTCCCTTCCCCTATTTGTTGTGCATCATAAAGTGCAGTTGTGTGACTTTTCCTGGTACCCTGGGAAAATGTAATAAATGTTTACTTACCACAAATAGTGCATAGCCAATGACTCAGGAAAGTTACACCCCGTGGGGCTTCCTACACAACTTGAAAGCAGCTCCACTGATAGGAGGTTCTCCTGTCCCTAGTATTTGTTGCTTTTTACATAACCTTTGAAGGAAGGCCTTATGAATCTTGGAAAGCTCTGGAGTTTTCTGAGACTAGCCTAGCACAGTTTCCCAAAGGGCTCTTTAGTGCTGTGTCCTCTTGGGGACAACCCAAAAGGTAGTCTTTAAAAGAAGGAAGAGACTATACTATGTAGAACCAAAATACAGGTTATATTTATTCACTCAGTTCAAATGCTTTGATGGATCAAATGATTCCTCAATACAAATGAGTAAACTGAGCTACCCATGTTAATACAGGCTGAGCAAGCTAAGCCCATTGAGGCTAGATTACTCAGCTGTCTGGGAAGGTGGTTGGCTATCTCTCCAACACACACACACACACACACACACACACCACACACACTTACTATTAAAGTAACCAGCTATTAAATCCTCACTTCAATAATAAGTCAATAATTAATAGCCAAGGCACATGGTTCTATTTCCCTGTATTGCATTTGCCAATGATACAGAATGGACAGCCGTGTTCTTTTTTCCAGACATTGAATTGCCTACTCCCACCCTCAACCCACCTCTTGAGTATGAATATGTTCCTACCTCATTTGCATCTGATTATTAGTGCATTGAAGCTACAGTCACGTATATCCTCTTTATATTCACTGGAAAATTAAATTACAAAAGTTTTTCTACGTTGCAATTTATGTTCAGGCGATTTTCTTTTTTTTTTTTTTTTTTTTTGCATTCTGGCAAATATTACGGTCTCCAGAACTTAATGAATTCATGAGCATTGATTCCCAGGGGGGGATGGCTTGCATACTATATTAGAAAACAGAGAAGCTCAGCCTGATGTCAAAATGTTTTACTTTCTCCCACCCGAGCCTTCCATACACTTGGGAAATCGTGCAGATGCCAAGCAGCTGATGTCTGTAGGCAGCTGTCGATATTGCCTACAGAAGTGGGATGTTTGAGGGGTGCCCACAGAAAGCTATGTCTTTCAATGTATTGAGTGATAGATGTTACAGGATCTAAGTATTTTTATGCAATCTATTACTTTAAGGGCAAGTCATTGCTCACCGTCAGTCTTCACTCTTGGCCATTCCCCAGTTCCCGAAAGCCAGAGCTACTGCCTCTACCAGTAGTCAGAAGTCAGAAACTTGCAACCTACTAATTACCTTCTGTATTTCTAGTTTTTATTTTTAAGCCAAAATTTAAATATTTGGAAATTTCATAAAACGAAGTCTACATTTCTAGTTCCTTTAAAAATATAGAGATATTTCATCACTGAGAGGTTGTTCAGTGTGATAGAAATTTGGGGCTATTAAGTAATAGCAATTAGGCCTCTTCAAACATTTTTGTTTCTCCGTCTAATGATAGATTTTTGTCACCTCTTCCTGACACAAGCACCTTGACCCTTGATAATTTACCCAGCAGTGAGAGTGTTTAACAGATTTCCAAGATACCTTGGAATTTTTCTGATTATTGTTTTTCCTAATGAAGGCATTTTTGGTGAGCTCCTTGGTATCCACAGGATGGGAACTGATTGGCAGAAGCATCAACCATGTGATTGGAAGGTCACAACTTTGAGTTTTACTACCTAACCTCTCTAGGCAGGGGAGGCAGGCTCAAGGTGCACTGATCACAGCAGTTGACAATTTTAATCAGCTGCTTACATAACAAACTTTAACAAAAGCCCCAAACAGCAGGATCCAAGCCTTCTGGATTGTAGAACACTCGGTGATTCCTAAACAGTGGAGCACCTCAGGGTATAGACAGTTGTGTCTCTTATCATTGTGCTCTATTGTGCTTTGTACACTGGGTAATATTTCCTCAAATGGATAACTATAATTCCCTTGAGTCCTTTTAGCCATTCTAGAAATAAACCACAAGTTTTGTGAACCCAGAATTTATAACTTATCAGTGTGAAATATGACCCATAATCTTGGACTTGTAACCAACAGCTGAAATAGGAATGGACTCAATGGACTGAACCCTTATCTTATCGGTCCTGACTTTGTCAGAATTGGGTTAAACTATAGCATCCCTGGAAAAGTGCCTAGTGAAAAAGGAAGAACCCACATTTTCCAGTTCCCAAAGTGGAGCACTGTGTGGACACTGAACACTGATGTAGGTAACACAGATTTATTTTTCTACTCTCTTGAACTTAGTAATACCCATTGATTAATTTCATCAGAACCTTTGAACCAAAACCTTACGTACATCAGAATCACTCCTGAGTTTACATCATATATCCAATCTCTTTGTCATACCTCCCTGTGTATCTATCCTTCTATCCTTATTCCTCATGAATAATGCCAAGAAAAAAAAATGTTGTTGGGAAGAAATCCAGCGATTAAGAGAAATGCAGTGCTCTGGGATTTGAAGAAAACACCAGGTTCAATGTAGAAAGGCAATGCACCTTGGCTTGGGGGCTTTCAGAGATGGGCTCCAGAGTTCTGGCTTCGTAAATCTCACTGTAAAGCTTGCTCCAGTACCAGACATCCTTCTGAACTCATGAAATTGTGTTTGTGCATAAACATTTTCTATCGAGACTTCACTACCCACAGGGCCCACTTATTGGTAAAAGTATGTTTCTACTGGTCAAAGACTTCAGAGAAGCTTCTTGTTTAGGAGAGTTTGGAACCACCAAGAGCAGTGTGATGACCTAATATCCCTATCCCTGTCTCTGTCTGTCTGTCTCTCCTCATGACCTTACTTTATCATGGAATTGGTGGATGGTTTGGATGGGTGTGTTCTTATACCTGAAAGTACAAGGTTATAATTTCCTTTGTGTGGTGGATATTCTATGCCCAAGGTTGGAAGAGAGCAGATGTCCTGGCAGAATAGGTAATCTGACTCAAAAAATAAAACGAGCTTCTAGGATGAGTCAGCTTTGTGCTGTGATCTCCTTCCACCTCTCTACTCAAACTTCACAGCACACTCCACTTCCTTCCAGAGAAGGCTGGGTGCAGCATAGAGTCCTCAAAGGATATTTTGAGAAAGAAATCTGCCAGGGCATAATTTTCCACTTGTCTCAGCGTGGTGCAGTGTAGGAAAGTGTCCGTGCTGCAAGTGGGTGTCTCTGCCTCCTCCAGTCTAGCACCATCTTGACAGAAGCAGTTATTCCAGAGACAAACTCAGAATATTCAGCATTGTTGGGTATGACTTCTGTGTGGTGGGAGTGATAGTCCAACCTGAGGTTACGTGAATATAAACTGTGCTTGTATCTGCAACCCCATCCTATTCGATGATGACTAATTGCTTTCACCTAGGAAAGCAAATCTTACTTCATTATTCAAGTGAATCCTGGTCAGGAATAGACTGTGAAGAAGTGACTGTCTCCTAATGTCATATTCTATTTCTAATGTCACATTCTATTTTTTGCTCTTGGTATTTTGCAAAGAGCTTCAATCACTTACCTCTATCTCTGATCTGGGAGCCAACTCTCTCTCCAGTCTCTTCATTACCATTTACTTAGTTCTTCATTTTTTCTAATACCTAGTATGATCAATAGTTCCACTCAAAATTTGCATTTCTCCCCTCCATTTCTATCTCCTCTGACATTGTCTTTTATTTTTTCATATTGGATATTTTATTTATTTACATTTCAAATATTATCCCCTTTCCCAGTTTCTCCTCTGGAACACCCTATCCCATTCTCCCTCCCCCTGCTTCTATGAGGGTACTCTCCTACCCACCTACCCACTCCAGGCTCCCCGCCTTGGCATTCCCCTACACTGGGATCTCGAGCTTTCCCAGGACCAAGTGTCTCTCCTCCTGTTGATGCCCAACAAGGCCATCCTCTACTACATATGCAGCTGGAGCCATGGTCCCTCCAGGTCTTTGGTTGTTGGTTTAGTCCCTGGGTGCTCTCAGGGATCTGGATGGTTAAGATTGTTGTTCTTCCTATGGGTTGTAAATTCATTCAGCTCCTTCAGTCCTTTCTCTAACTCGTCCTTGGAGACCCTGTGCTCAATCCAATGGTTGGCTGCAAGCATTCTCTTCTGTATTTGTCAGGCTCTGGAAGAGCCTCTCAAGAGACAGCTATATCAGGCTCCTGTCAGCAAGTACCTCTTGGCATCCACAATAGATTCTGGGTTTGGTGTCTGTATATGGGATGGATCCCCAGTGGGGCAGTCTCTGGCTGCCTTTCCTTCAGTCTCTGCTCCACACTTTATCTCCATATTTTGTTCCCCCTTCTAAGAAGGACTGAAGCATCTACACTTTGGTCTTCCTCCCTCTTGAGTTTCATGTGGTCTATGAATTGTCTCCTTGGGTATTCCGGAGCTTTTGTGTGGCTAATATTTTCCCAACTTATAGTAGTGAATGGCATATCCATGGCGTTGCGTTTTTGTGACTAACCCCTCGGTTTTACCCCTTCCTCGGATTGAAAATTTCTAATTCCATTCATTTACTTAAAAATTTCATGAATTCGGTCCTTTGGCCTGCGGCGGGCCCATTGCTGGTCTGCTCCTGTGGAAACACAGGATCCTGAGTCATCCTAGGGGGACCCACTGCACACAGAGCGGAGGGTAAGTCACCTTGCCCACTAGCCCAAGGCCCGGAATTACAGCCGGGATCCAGGTGGGGTTTAAGGAACTAGCAGGCATCCAAAGCCCGCCCCTCCGGACTATAACTTCCCGTGCGCCCGGACCCTGGTCCTTTGGCCTGGGGCGGGCCCATTGCTGGTCTGCTCCTGTGGAAACACAGGATCCTGAGACATATCCTAGGGGGACCCACTGCACACAGAGCACAGGTCCCTCAGCTGGTCTGCTCTGGTGGAAACACCTGATCCTGAGACAACCTAGAGAACATACTGCACCCAGTGCAGAGGACACTTAGCTGGTCTGCGCCTGTGGAAACATCGAATCCTGAGACATCCTAGAAGACCTATTGCATCCAGAGCAGAAGGAGCTTAGGATCACAGGAACACAGAGACATCTGGAATCCGAGGAGATCTGACACAAGCAAGATAACTGGAAAGACAGACTCCAGTCAGACACAGTGAGCACAGGTAAACACTAGAGTCAACCAGATGGCGAAAGGCAAGCGAAAGAACACAAGCAACAGAAACCAAAGTTACCTGACATCATCAGAACCCAGTTCTCCCACCATAGCAAGCCCTGGATACTCCATCACACAGGAAAAACAGGACTCAGAATTAAAATCACTTCTCATGATGATGATGGAGGATTTTAAGAAGGACATAAGTAACTCCCTTAAAGTTAATACAGGAGAACACAGGTAAACAGGTAGAAGCCCTCAAAGAGGAAACACAAAAATCCTTTAAAGAATTGAAAGAGAACACCAGGTAAACAGGTAGAAGCCCTTAAAGAGGAAACACAAAAATCCTTTAAAGAATTTCAAGAAAACACAACCAAACAGGTGAAGGAATTGAAACAAAACCATCCAGATCTAAAACTGGAAATAGAAACAATAAAGAAATCTCAAAGGGAGACTACTGTGGAGATAGAAAACATAGGAAAGAGATCAGGAGTCATAGATGCAAGCATCACAACAGAATACAAGAGATAGAAGAGAGAATCTCATGCACGGAAGATACCATGGAAAACCTCGACACAACAGTCAAGAAAATGCAAAATGCAAAAAGCTCCTAACACAGAACATTCAGGAAATCAAGATGCAATGAGAAGACCAAACCTAAGGATAATAGGTATAGATGAGAGTGAAGATTCCCAATCTAAAGGGCCAGTAAATATCTTCAACAAAATTATAGAGGAAAATTTCCCCAACCTAAAGTACAAGACACCCATAAACATACAAAAGCTACAGAACACCAAACAGACTAGACCAAAAAGAAATACCTCCCGTCACATAATAATCAAAACACCAAATGCACAAAACAAAGAAAAAATAAAGCAGTAAGGGAAAAAGGTCAAGTAACATATAAAGGCAGCCTTAAGAATTAAGCAGACTTTTCCCAGAGACTATAAAAGCCAAATCGGTCTGATATCTTACACCCTAGGGAAACAATGCAGCCCAGACTGCTTACCAGCAAAACTTCATCACTATAGTGGAGAAACAAATATTCCGACAAAACCAAATTTGCACAATATTTCCCACAAACCCAGCACTTAAGGATAATATGGAAAACGCAAAAAGGAAGGAACTACAACCTAGAAGAAACATGAAGTAATCGTCCAACAACCCTCCCCCCCCAAAAAAAAAAAAAAA